>JAUIRK010000788.1:0-72486 GCA_030549495.1 Nectonema munidae
CCGGAGGTCTTGCCAGACCTCTGATAGAGAGAGAGAGTGAAAATACGTTATTAATGTTATGTGTATGATATCCTAGATTTTTACAGGTATGTTTTATACTGTGTACACATATGTTATGCCTATTATGTAGATGTAAATATAAAAATTAGAAAACAGTTTCTACGGAAGTTTTTATTTTTTTACAAATATAACATTTCTTTTTTTAATAATCACCATAATTATTGTTAAAAAAGATTAATTTTATGTATTTTAATTTACAATATTAAGCATTGGATAATTTGAGAGAGGAAAATCTTTAATAAATTCGTTCCAAAATTTTACGACTTTATAGGAAATTGATTGTTTAAATGAAACTTTTTTTGATAAGGGAAGTTAAGAGCGGATCTTATACTCTTTTTTTGAATAGTAACTATTTTGTCCGGTTTACTGTGACCCCAATTGGTTAACGAGTAGTGCATGATGGCTTGAACTAAACTTTGTTTCACAAGTGAATTTATTAGGGGTTTCCAATCAAGTGTATTATGAATTCTTTTTCGTAGAAAATTAGATTTTTCTACCATTTCTAATTTTTCATTGTTAATGTCAATAGAAATGATCTCTTTCCAATTTGACTCTATGCTTGTTAGAAAAATGCATGAATTTACTTTTTTGTTTACTAATAATAAAGAAGTTGTTCGTTGAGAGTATTTTAGGTAAGTATTCGTTTGCCAAATAATGTTCATTTATATTATTCACTTTGAACGGAAAAGTCATGTCATCAGCATGTAAACATAATTAGTTAAAGTAAAAGATATATCATTTAAATAAATAATAAATAATAGTGGTCCTAAAATGGATTCTTGTTGTATCCCTATATTTTTATTTGTACTCACTTAGGCAAGAAGTTTCATTATTTATTTCAACAAATGATTTCCTATCCCTTAAAAATGAGTGTATTAACTGTACAGCTTTATAATAATCATCAAAACCATAACAAATTGATGTATTGCAAAGACGATTTATATTTAGAGTCAAAAGCACTACTCATTAAATAAACGAAAACAGCAAAACAAGCGTAATCTTCATTCTAGCGACTAATTACGTCATTAATTAATAAACAGAGAATGTAGTTTTTAAATAGAATGCAATTTTCGAAATCCAAATTGGTTGGAGAAAAATAAGCTCTTAACTTCAAAATATGAATATATTTTATTAAAAAAATCTTTTCAAAGACCTTAGATAGAAGCGGTACAATGGAAAGAGGTATATAGTTATCTACAACATAACGACTACCGTTTTTAAATATGGGAACAATTTTACTAACTTTTAAATCATTGGGAAAAACACTGATTAAAACAAGTCTTAGTGGATATGAAATAACTGTAATCGTTTAGATGAGTGTTTACATGCATCTTTACTCTCTGTGCTATTGATTGCATTACAGAAAATAACCGTTATAATGCGATAACTGGGGTCCATGGCATTCATCCGCGTTATAATTTTCTAGCGCAAACAGCACCATAATTACCCACCCCTTGAACCCAATCACACAACGTGACTGTTTATACACCTGTAGATTTTAGTATAGTTCCATCAGCAGGCTTCGAAGGAATAAGTTTTCCTAGGATTACGATCGGAAATTTTCGTAACGTATCGTATCGTAACGAAACTGCGACTGTAAATTGGCATGTTTGATGATACACTATTGTTCACACAGTGATGATACACTGATGTTCACGTCTAACACCATCGCTGACAGTTATAATTATCTGCAGATTAAAATAGAGTTGCTTCATGTGTACCATGTACAGCCTGCAAAAAACGCGGAGCCAAGGCATACCGCGTTATAAGCGATTTTGCCGTATAGCGATGCGCGTTATAACGGTTATTGACTGGTTGCTGGATAAAATAGCATTTTAATTAATAAAACCAAAATTAAAAGAAATTTAAACTGCTCAAAAGTATTAATAGATGCGAGTTGTGACTATATTTATTCAATTTGTTAAGAAAGTTTTTTGAAATGTCTAAGGAATCTCCTTATCGTCTAAAAATTCATTATTTCCTTTTATTTTATCTTTAATTCTACTTTCAGTATTTTTATTTCCTAAAAAATTGATTTCTTGGCATACTTTTCTATTGTCATATTTATTAACATCAATAAAATTACAGTAGTAAAGTTTTTTTGCCATCCAAATATTTTGTTTTACTATTTTACTATAATTAGCAAGAAAACATTTTTGCCGATGAGTATTGATTTGTATTTTTAGATGCAATGATTTTTTTATAAAGTCTATGTGAGTTTTTTTAAGAGAGCTTATTGGCCAAGAACCACAAATTACATCGCATTATATTCGAAACCAATTCACTCTATTTTTATTTGGTGTATTTGTAGGTATCCCTTCATCGAAGGAATAATATTCTATTATGGACATGTCATATCAGGGATCAAAGTAGTACTCAGTAGAGCGCTGCGTAAGTTGTAAACATTTGCCACACCCGCCCCGCATTCGCTCGCTAGCACTTCCACCCGGACACACTTCCACCCGGTAATACAAATGACCTGCACCCAGACGAGTGGCCCGCCCCGCGTAGGCCTCTAGTACACATTTATCTACGTGCTAAGCTTCATTCGTAGGCCATATGCCCACTATTTTACTGTACTCACATTCCTTTATCATTTAACATATCAGCTTTTAAGTGTTGAAGTAAAGTCCAACACTTGAAATCTTTGATAACTGTTTATTAAAGGCATTGCTTTAATAACTTTAAAAAACAAAAAGAATTATTATTATTCAAATTACATTTTTATATGAATAGCGAAATACACTTTTCAACAATGGTATAGAGTCATTACGATTTGAATTTTTTTAGAGCTGTTCATAACTTAAGATTCTGTGCGTCTATTAGAACTCCTTTCAGGATGAACCTATGCTCGTCCCGTAGCATATATTGTGTGGCTTTCTATATAAGAATGCGAAGAATCTCTGTATTAACTAGAAATTTCTGATTAGGGCCGTCATATTTTAGAGAGAGAAGTTTTTTAATTGTAAGACTTGGTTTTTTACATAACAATAAACTATTTTATCTAGTTAACAAAAAAATAATATTCATTATTTAAATATGATTTTAAGAAAAAATCTATTAAAAACCCCAATTGGGAAGAGGCCGTCTGATAGTTTTACCATCGGCGTGGTTTAACAAAGATCACAAGCTTATTCTTACATTGTGGGAACATACATATATTACGTAACGCGAAATTTTTGATACTACAAGGTATATCAATAGAAATGTACAAGAAATAGGTTGGGTATTCTACTTTTTTAAAATCAATCCTAAGATTCCAACTTTATTATCACAAATATCTGATACGAATTAGTGTTTTATCTTACCTTTTTAGTTGAACAAAATGTTTTTCTTGTATCCAGATCCTCATTTCAAAAAGACGAAGCATAAGTGGCGTATAATCTCTTACAACTTACTTTCAGAATACGCTTTTGTACTAAAAGAAGGTTAGTCTTTTTTCAAAAAATTAAACAGAAGAGTTGACCAAAATTATTTTCAGATGACGTCTCTTGTGGACTTAAAACATGTACGTTTCTGAGACCAATTTCTTTTTTCTATTTAGTTGGAGAAATATAAGGGTCCGAAAATTCAAAAGTATAATTACATTTTAAAAAAGTTAAGCCTTAAAGCTTAATGCAAATTGTGGATTCGGATTTTTAAATTATGTGGATGACATCTTAGTCCTAAGCAGGACAGCAAAGAAATCAGAAGCTACTGCTGCTATGTTTTTTCTTAATTTATTGTTTTTAGCATCTGCTATTCTAGAGCATGTTCTTATAATAGGGATCCTGTTATAGGAATCTTCATGAATCTTCCATTTGCTGCAATGGTTGTGGGTGAATGCGTTTTCCACTATCAATGATATTGTTTATGTATTAGTCTTGAATTTCACTCTGGTTTTTACTGCAACCGAAATCGATGGCAAGCTTACATAAATTCAGTTATTCGGCCTTTTTAAATATGCAGATAAAAACGGGCAAAACAAACTCAATATAAGATAGATACAGTGGTTATTCAGTACGTGAGCGTAAGAGAAACTAAGATGATATTTGAATTTTTAATCCTAAAAGTTCAAAGGTGAGTTTAATGTTCAAATTATGATATTTTTTCATTGTTGTACTAATAAATTGAAATGCTCAATAAATTTGACTTTTTAATTTAATTAGAAATATTTACCATTTTTAGTTCTATTTTGTCTTTTCCAATTCTAATTAAATATTTTTGATTTTGTTGTGTTTATATTGTTTTGGTATGTGTCATTTTTATGCAATTTTTTTTGATATTTTATCAATATTTTAAGATTAAATTCTCAAAATTTTTCACAAGGACTTAGCAATTAAAATATTACAAATTTTTGTTATTCAATTATTTTTTTATTTACTTTTTAATTATAAAATTTTTCCACTTTAATTAGCAATATCATTTTAAATGACATTTATTTCAAAAAGGAGAATTGCAAAAAGAGTAAATAGAACTATAAATGCTATATTTTAAACTCTTAAAAAGTATGCCCTTGTTATTAATCACTGAGTAGTGTTGGGTCGTTGATTCCAATTGACTTCAAATGACTCACAAGATATTTTTGACATCTCCTCAATCCAAATTTTTGTCGTAGTAAATATCTGTAAAGACTGTTTTAAATAAATTTTACCTACTTCACTTGAAAAGTAAAAGTTATTTATAATGCAGCAATTTTTTATCAATAAAAATATTCTATCGCACTAAAAAACTTGGCATATTTTCACTACTAGAGCAAATAAACGCATGCAACTTGTGTTTTTGTTCAGTGACATTGGACATATACAAATAAGCTTTTTTGGTCGGTAAAATATTTTCTTGTAGAACGTATTTTAACTAATATTGAATTTGGCTAATGAATCTCCATCAATTACACTTTTTTATTTCACGACTTTATCGTTTACAATGTGGTAGGAATGAATAGACAAAGTCTATGCCACGAGGCTTTGCTAACCAAAATCGGGATTTTAAATGGCTTTCTTAAAAATAAATATTTCTAACCTAAATTCAAATGGCCAAATTTTCCCCATCCTATCTCTCAGAAAAATAGGCTCCCTCAACAATCATGAAAAATGCGTGCTCAAAGACTTCAGCTACTGAGAAAAAACCTGACAAAAAGAAGGACAAAAATAAATTCAAGGAGGTGACCATGATAAAAATAGTTGAATATGCAATAGACCAAAACAAAACTCGCTTAAGCCGTAGCTCAAAGTTTGACTGACAATACTGTAGTTGGTAAGACTCATTTTATTTTTGAAAAGTAATTTAGCGCCTTTTCAGCGAGCACTTTAATTGAGTCCCTATGCTGTTCAATATGCCAAGATTTTGTTTGCATCTTTTTTCATTGGCCCATGTACAAGTCTGAGTAAGTCTACAAAAGTATTTACGCTATATACACTCCGCACTCATACGCATGAGCGATTACAACCAAGTGATATACTAGAGTGTGTTATACGTTTCAGCGATTAATTTGAATATAATATAGAAGTTATTAGATTATGTATAAAAGAATCATAAAATTGTGTCTACGCCCCATATATATTCGTTACCTAGAATTATTATAGTCTAGTTCTATTATTTCATCTATTTTTTCTTATTATGCATTAGTTTCGCTAATAGAAATATTTCTCAAAGTATATACTTATTCAAGTGTCCTAGTGATGGCGAACCTTTAGGGACTGCGTGCCTCAAATGCATACCAAACATGAGTGCTACCTTATTTAATCAAAGAGAACCGCTATAATTAACTTCTGATTAATTTCAAGAAAATAAGTATTCTTTTATTAAATCACTGAGATTTCTGTTATGAGGAGTGGAAGACTTTTTCGTGAAAGGATCGCATCCAAAAATTCCCACTTAAGAGGTTGCATGGCAAAATAAAAAGGGCAATATTTAAAATAGGCAAGACAAGTTTAAAGAAACAAAGGATATGTTTTTGTGAAATTGTAAGCTAAATTTCAAGGTTTTTTTTATTGATTTAAAGTCTTTTAAGCGATTATTTTTTCATCAGCATTTTAATTTCAAAGGTAAATTTATTCAAAAAGATCTGTAGGAAAATTTAATCTTAAAAAAATATTAATAAGATTAAGATTTCATATAGACCTAAAATGATAATTATAAATCAAAATTTGCTTCTTCAAAAATTTAAATACACTCAACTGGAAAAACTGAAACAGGATAAAAAAGGGCGATTTTGGTGAAAGTATTTGAAGCAATCAGTGGTAGTGTAGTATAAATATTTAAATGTTTCAGCCGATCAAAATGTTTTGCATCAATGATAGTAAACTAACGGTTAATGAGCATTAAAAACTTTAAAGAGCCGCATGCTGCCCTGGAGCCGTAGTTTGCCCACCTCTGATTTACACTCTTCTCCTTCAAGTGTTTTACGTAGACTTACTAAAGCCAGAGTTAACGTGTAAGCTCACTCGGTGTTAAGGGTTACACAGTTAACCCATTGAGTCCCAATGCTCCCATTTGGGAACATAAGTAATTTCATCTTCGTCTGCTTTTTTCAATGACTTTGAATATAAATCTTCTGCGTTTTTTTAGATATCGTCTGATTTCTATGGTACTTAATGGGTTAAGTTGATACACCATATTAGGTTGAATATTTAACAATTTCAGAAAGACGCATTTCGATTTGGCATTTAATTGTTCTCAAAATTTACGATTTAATTATTGTTATTAACTATTTTAGATTTTTTTACTAAATCTAAAATTAATGGAAAGACCTTTCAATAATAAAATATAATGACTCGCATGCCAAGAATCACGGTCTTGCGTGCCATAGGCTCGCCATCACTGTCCTAGTCTATCATGCATTCACGATATAAGAAGAATATTACTTTTATTCGTATTTGTGTTTGAAAAATATATTGAATTCTTAAAAAGCGTAGTCAATTTCAGGGAAAAATTATACAACGAGTTGATGAATTGCATTTATGGAGGCAGACCTTTTATTGAATTTAGGGGGAATAGTGTACACGATTACAGATGTGCATGAAGTGTATGAGTGGATCAAGATGCATTTTACAGAGCATCCTTTGTTCGAGAAGTTATCAGAAGAAGAAACGGTAAATCTTTTTTCTTTCTTAATGTACGCCGCCGGCTCCAATCAAAAGCCTTGGTTTTTCGAGTGTTTTTTGCCCAAACAAAATATGTTTCATAGACTCACAAACTGGAATATAACGGCTGCAATATTGAATGGGAGCGAAGCCTTTAGCAATTTTAACTATGTCCTAGTAGTTTATACATCAATCTCTTCTAAATGTTTCTGTCTCATTAAATTTTATTATAACAAAAGCGATATGAAATATCAGCTTTAGCCACTGAAGGCTTGCCGCTTACTCCTTATTTGTTGGTTCGATTCTTTTTATATGAATCAAGTACAGATTATAAACTCAGAACATTGTTGCACACCGTGCTCCCTTGTTTTGTAAGAATAATATTAACCGGCTAACGACCTGAATCGACGATTGTCGACTTTACCAAAATATGAATTGTCGGCGTTTATAAATGCTTTATATTAGATACCGTCTCATTTAATCTGGTTAATGAAATCTCGAATTAGATATCAATATGTTCAGAGCTGAAGAATTTGAAGGGCTAGGATTCGGAGTCAAAAAGAAGTGTCTTATCTTCGACTCCTAAAATTAAATTATTGAATTAGAATTTTTATTGTTTTTTCGCTGATATAAACGCTCCGTTGGAATACTTTTGTTACTAAGAGTAATGTTATGCGCTATTAATTTATTTGAATATATAGTAGCAAAAGTGTCAAGGAATATATAGTTTGATACACAGTAATTTTTAAAACAGCCTAACATTGAAATATTCTTATTGCTTGAATTGAAGACTTTAAAACGAGGGTTTCGAATTCTGACACATTTGGCCTGCAAATAAAATAATTCTAACCCTTATTTCAAAATTCTCATAGCTTATGTTTCATTTTTTGTGATAAAAATGTTCCCCGCAAATTATGACTCGTCTATAGGCTTTTGTTAAATGTGGAGTTTCAAGCCCTTGGTCTAAATTTCATAAAAAAAATTTCACCAGTAGCATACTTTGTGAAGCAAATTTTTTTTTGACATCATAATAGAATGCATGTCTTTTGTTTAGATTGATTAGTTAAATTATATTATATATATAAGCATTACGTCTCAAAAAATGTTTGTCTATAGGAATTTAATGACATTCTTGGTTCTAAGTTCTTTTTAATCTTGTTTTTTATGTAAAAAATATGATCTTTCATTACAAATAATATTAAAAAAATTGGAGTAAAATTTTTAGGACTTGGACGTTTTACCATATGACTCTTCAACCATGAGTATAAGCTAATGTTGTTTTTTGTCATTTTTATACTTCTTCGTAGTGTTCTTGTACGAAGGCATGAAGATTTTTGTTGCACGAAGTAAAATTTAAAATGAAATTAATTTTGAAGTCTTAAATTGAAGAGACTTAATGTTGACTCCTATTTTACCTACACGGATAAAACTAATCAAGTTTTCCAAAAGGCAGTCTTATGATTCTTCAAGAATTGATATTATAAAATTATTTATTGTTTATACTTAGTATTGCTATCAATTATATTATTTTCTTACAGAGAATTCCCTATACCAAAAATTTAATAAAATTAAATTTGTAAAAAGTTGCATTTAATAGAAGAATGAAAAAAATTAAAATGAATCAAGTTATTAAAAGAAAAGTTAAAATTGCTTATAGTCATGAAAAAGAAGTTTAGCTTCCATTTATTAAAACAGGAAATGTGAATAAGGGTTTTCATAAGTAAATTATTTCAAACTTTGGAATTTTTTTTGGATTATAATCAGTCATTCTAGTTTTTTTTAATATTAATGATTCCATTTAAAAAACAAAATGTTTTGGTTTTGGCCCAAAACGTTAGCAATGGCTGTAAGCCTACTCATTTCCATCCATTAATCTTCTAGACACGCACAAACACAAAGACACAACTATTTTATCATATAGAAGTCAGAAATATCCACTTTTTTGATTATAATTGTTGCGATATCGATTTTTTCAATTAAATATTTACATTTCCTTTCTACAGGATAAAGATCCAATTTCGCATTTGATAGAAGAATGCACAGAAGAAGGGAAAAAAGTCAGCAGGAATCATGGACAAAAATTCAAGGCTCTCTTCAAGCGTGTTTCCGATACTTACATTCATTGCTAAGAATAAAATTACTATGCTTTACACATTATTTATTTATATCATTATCTTTATGGATAAGATAAATTTTCAATATTATTTTGTTTAGAAATGGGACGATTGATCAGAATTGTGAGAATCGGGATTTATTTTATGTATCAGTAATGGAATCCCACCATTAAGTTTACTGCTACCTTGACCGGATTCTTCAATTATTCTTTGAAACATATGTTTTATTAAATAAGCAGAGCTAGTATCTACATATAGGATTAAAATATTCTTTCTTCCATATAGAGAATTAGCAGATTTATCTAAGCTATCGGTTTTAACTAGAACAAGGTTAGAAACGAGTTAAAAACTTTAAATCTATAAATTTTATCGAGATGTGGGCGTGAAGGCGAATTGAACTGAGAGAAAGGGAAAGAGTTTTGATATAATGTTCTTTGTATATTATATTCCTTGAAGGTAGTTGGGTTTAGAATTTTTATTTCTGACTTCTGTGGATTATGAAAGAGTGTTTTAATTGGAAATGATAATCCATTGACTTAGGGCTCTTTTGTTCTTAGCATCTTGTAGATCTTCGGTTTATTGTTAAAGCATATAATCAGATAAATGATGTCTTTAGTATTTCCCAAGACAAAATACCAGTTTTAAGAATGCGGTAAAGAAGTTGGTTGTGTGGTTTATTTGTGTTTTCGTGATGCAATTAACCCGCCAGTCCACTTATGGCAGATGATTTTGGTCAATTCCTTTTGACGATTTTGTCTACGTTCTATTTATGGTACATTGGGTGTTAAAGAATTATTAGAGAGGTATTTTTTAATATAATTTTCCCATTTTTCTTCTAACTGTGTCATGATTAGGAGCTAAAATAAGTAATACTGTTAAAAGTTTGGTGAGTTCGTATTTGTTATAGTGGAATTTTTTCATTTTCAGATTTATTATAGTTTTTAAAATGTTTTTATGGTAATTATTATCATTTGTGTTAAGTAAAAGAATATAGAAAAATTGTAATATTTTTATCTTTTCTCAACTTAATCAAAGATCATTGCTAATTTCTATTTATAACTAAAGAATACTTAGTTGATTTGTGAAAAATATAAAGTTCTAATCAACATCGTAATCGGAATCCTACAAAACTTTTGTATCATCCCATCATTAATTTTGATCTAATATTTATCATAAATATCCTTTTGTCATTTTTTACTAAAAACCAATTCTAAAATCGGCCTGGGTCTTAAATGGAGGAAATAAAAATTTTCTTCGAATCAATCAAACCAGCTTTGAGTATGGCTGAAATATCTTTACTTGGGTTTGACAGTATGCAGGGAATTGTTTCTCATATCATCCCATTATTCAGTGATATGACCAGGGGCGTGCCCACAGGTGGGCAAAGCACCCTAAAAAATTTTTGCCCCCTTCTTGAGCTAAGTTGCTTCTCATCTTTGTTATAAAAAAAGAAAATTTTTCTTAAGTTATCTATTTTTATATGCACAATATACATTCAGCAGATAATTGGTTATAACTAAATTCAATAAAGTTATATTGTATTTTTCAAAAAAAAGTTTGCCCGTATTGAAATATTGTCCTGAATACGCCTTTGGAATCTATGCTTTTGTATATGGCTCGGCTTGAAAACTGCAGGCTCTTTTGACAAAATTTTGCGGAATTTACTAGTCACAAATCCACTACACCTATAAATTATAAGGTGAGAATAATGGCAGGTAATTTTGATATCGGCATAAGCATCAAATGCTGCTTATAACAACTCTTTGTGTTTATAAGCTTCTTTCTCTACTTGTGTCCTATTTCCTTGTTAAGGTTTTAGATTTTATCATGGTTAATTTTTCTTATCTTTGTTTCTCATAGCAAAGAGAAATTTTTTATTGTAAATCTGCTTTCTTATTACAGGTAGAAGGCCCATCTTAACAAAGTTAAGTTTGATCGTTACCGTCAATGATATCAATAATTTTTCTATATTTTGATTTTATTTGCTTTATATTGTTGGTATAGCCCATTGTCAAAAATTAATTCATTATTTCATTTTAATTTGTAAATTTCAATTTTTTGATGGTGGGGCCAGGCCCCAAGTGCCCCATAGGTGGCTACTTGGCTGTTTGTATTACTAATTTATTAAAAGCGTCAAATTGTTAAGAAATTAAAGAAAGAAGTTAGCGGTAGACACTCTTAAGTTTTTTTTAAATAAATCTAATAATTAAAATCATTTGCATATATTTTCAAGTGTTTTAAAAATTTTCCATTCTTACTTCTTTGTCTGCAAAATATTATATTATTTTACTAAAATTCAGACTCAAATGACAAAATAATTAAATTATTTAGGTTAAAGCTTGCAATAGCAATAAATATGTTTATGAATGCAGTAGATCTATTGTTGCAAGCAAGAAACTCAAGAAATGTTAGAGAATTTTGTGTCATGCTTGAGAACTTTGAGACCTTTTTCAGATTCTCTCAGTAAGATTTAACTCCACCGTCTACGTTTGGCCTGAGTTCCAGAAAACGGAAGAACTTGCAATTTTTTAAAAGTGCCGACAAACAAAGTAAAACTGCTGAGGCCTCAATTCTTGTATGGACAATTACAATAAATAATATATCTTATCATTAGTACTAAAAATATTTGATCATTTTTTAATTCGCTTATGGATCATGGACCCCCCCCCCCCCTGCTACTTTTGGGAATTGAAATTTGTGATGAGGCATTTGAATCGTGTCCCAATTCCGCCAGAGACAATGGAAATTGCGGAGTTCTTCAAGAATGTTTAAATACTTAAAAAATAAAAATCTTTTATTTCCATTTGTACACTTGCAGAGGGTACATTAGTTAAAATTAAAAAATAATAATTAAACTTATTAAATATAGTTTTAAGTATTATCGTCCAAACCGAGGTCAATGGCAACTACACTGCACTACTCTATAGGGAGAAGCATTTTTAGCGCCCCTGCATTCCATACCCCTAATACACAATATTATTCTGATCCAAAGCAGTAGAATAAGTTTGATCGGGGCCACCCTACTTCTTTGTTCACTTTATTTATCTTCTTAAAAATGGATATGGCCTTTTCGTTTTCCTTCAAAAGACGCTCTCGTCTTATAAACGGATATGCTTACATCTTTAATACGCGTATAAAACGAATTAACTGAAAATGAGTAACCTTTCATCCCCAAAATCTTTGGAAATTTACTTTAAAAATACGCAATTATTCAAAAATATTGAAAAATTTATTTGATTAGCGTGATTAATGTAACATTCAAAATTTTTTATTCTTCAAATTTTCTCTGTTCTTCTATCAGATCAATTCCTTGATTTTTCAGGACTTCACTTGTTTCCTCGTGTATATTTCTGTAATTTAGACTATCTTCAGATTCATTGCCTTTTTGCTTTAAAAGTTTGACGAATGTTTCAACATACCTGCAAAACAAAACCTATAAATAAATGCAAAGAATAAAAGTTTTGCGCTAAAAAACGAAATATTAGAAACAATTTGTCTTGTAAATTATTTTGATCACGACCAATAATAATGTTAGAACGTATTGAACTGTGCTTACTTCTGACTTAATAGTTCCTTTTTGTCAAACAAACTGATATTTTCACATTGTCCATACTTGCAATAAAAATACCTAGAATTAAAAAGATGAAGAACATAATTCATAAGTTTTGTTGATTGTTTTCGTATATTTTCACTTTCACTAAATACAAATTTAAAATCAAAAATAAAGTTAAAAAGTGCAAACTTTATATTTTGACAGTTGAAATGATTTTAAAAGGCCCCATCCCCTCCTAAAAAGTACAGCCATGCGGGCTCCTGCTACGTACATAATATATATAGCAAACACGTGATCTCTTACGCTCTAACATGATCCTCAGGGTACACAATATCCTTTATTCTACAAGGAGTTGCTTTTTCAGGGTAAGATGGTTCATTTAATGGAGGAAAAGCTTCGTATACATCATACCACAAGGGACGATTTTCATAGGCCAGTAATCCTCCTTTGATCAGTCCTTTGATTCTAAGAGTTGAATGAAATCATTTAAAAATAAAAGCACGTATCAAAAGCATCAAACCTGGTGTAAATATTGTTAATTTTTTGAGTGCGAATCGCTGATGTCATCTTTGAAATTTAGTATCAAAAACTAAAAGAATGTAAAAAACAATTTTTTCGGCATTTAAAATGTTATTATAAAAAATGGCTTACTGCTACTCTATTAAAATAAGCTTTTTTGAGCTCATTTTTCTTTTTAAATTATTTAAAAGAATTTTTGTATAATTAACACACCGCTATTATTACCCGACATTATAATTGCAATGTAAGCAAAAACGTAAATCAAATTACGTTGTTTGTAATTCTGATTCCATCACTACTTTCTAGCTCAGTGATTCTCAAATCGGAGTCCACAGCTCCGATCTATAGTTATACGCTATAGGTTACAAGAAAATGAAATTTTTTGTACTAAGTTTTATTAACAAAAATTTTAAGGAAAGTGTGAAAACATTGCTAACTATTGAAAGCAATCTTGATAAATAAAACAAATATCTAAGAATAAAGATACTATATATTTGATTGTTGGAATAAAAGACTCGATTGTTTAAATTATATTTATCAAATATAAGGGCATTTTTCCTAACTTGTGAATGTGTATTCTATTACATTAATTTAACTCCTTCAGTTATCGTAATCAATAGAGATCAACGTGTTAAGCATTAAATTATTGATAATACTTTCTTATATTGTTATGTGATATAAAAAATATTTGCTCCTCTGAAAAATGGTTGGGCTCTTGTTCAAATTAGTGGCTACATTACTTCCTATGATCAAATATAGCCCAAAATTGTATTATTATATCAATGAAGTGAAAATTAATGAAAAAATAGATTTTAAATGTTCATTCTAAAGCTTAACCTTAAAACATGAAAAGTAATATGGAAAGTCTACTCACAAGCCAAATAAGTCTTCTAAATACTATAAAAAAAGATATAGAATTGAGAAATTCAAAATTATAGATGGGGCGAAATGCTTTTTCGCTTCCTTGAAATCATATTGGGAGAGGGGGTGGGGTCGCTGTAGTGCTATATTATATGTTAAATATCTTATGATCAATTTTCGAGTATTATGTTCAATGTATAAGCATTTGTTAACATAAAACGCTTATGATATGCGTGTGAACGAATGAGATTTTATTTATTCAAATTAAAATATGAAAGTTGGGCTCAAAAAAACTACACTACAGAAAATTGACCGATCCCTATTAACCCGTTAACGCCCATGTCGACTTTACAAAAATAAAATCGTCTGCGTTTATCGAAGCTCTTTAATACAAATCTTCTGCTTTACATTAGATATCGTCTGATTATTCTGGACGTTAACGGGTTAACCCATTTACGACCAATGTTTCCAAAGGGAACGCAGACGAATTCCTACTTTACATGGAATTTAATAGGAATAACTAAAGTCATTTGTTTGCTTGGTCTTAAATCGGTTTTAAAAAAACAGTCTCATTAATCCGGTGCCATTTCATAATAAATATAATCAATTGCTAGAGCATTGATATATTGTTAAGATATAAACTACGCGCAATAGTTGAAGGTTAGGGGATGGATCCCAGGCCCGTAGCTAGAACTTTTCACTTGGGAGGGCTGGAAAAAAATTTAGGGGGGCTAAATATTTTTACAAAAAATTTTTTTATATTTGTGGTTTATCTTTCCTGCCTTCAAAAAAATGACTTTTTGAAAATTTTTTTATAAACAATAAGTGTCAAACTTTTACTTTACATGTTTTGAAAAATAAAACAATATTAAAATCAAAACAAAATTAATCTTCTTGACTTTTTTGAAAACTCTTTGCAAAATTCAATGAAATCAATGTTTTTCAACCTTTTAGATTCAAAACCAATCATTGAGAGATTCGCTTTGCGAGTACTCAACATTGTTCTCCTTTGTGGAGTGTCTATATTTGATAGAGTCGAAAATGATGACTCACATAAAGCTGTAGAACATGGGAAAGAAGCAAGGCTGGCAACAAAATTGTAAGTATCAGTGAAAACTTCTCTTTGCTCGTAAAGAACTTTCACAATATTTGGAATGGTAAACAAAACATTTTTTTCTTCAGATAATTTTGCACCACTAATAACTCGGCTTCTGGAGGAATTTTGATAAGTTTGCTTATTTCTTGAAAGTTTTTAGTTTTGAAGCTTTCTGTTGATAGTTGAGTTATTATAGAAGCAATTTCTTTATACAAACATGAGTTTTGATTGAAGCGTTTTTCATATTCAGTTAAAATGTGATCAATGGCGGAAAAAAATGAACTTTTGAGAACTAAAATAATTTTATCTAATCTTTGTCCAGTGGGACAAGTCACTATAACATTTTTAAGTCGAGAACTAGAAAAAGTTTTTCTTTTCGAATTAACGTTTTCAATATTTTCTTTACCAATCATCTCTTCTCCAGTTTTCTTAACATCTTCAAAAACATATTCACTTCTTAGTTTTTTTATCTCAGCAAAAACGCTATCTGATATCTCCATTGCTGCAGCAAGATCAATTTCTCTTTTTTTGGAAGACTTTATCTGCAGGTTGTATCAAACTTAAAACTTTTTCTACTAAAACGGCTGCAAATGTAAATTTAATGTTTGAAAGTGTTGAATAAAATCCTTTTGCTTCTACTACAATTCCACCATCTATAGAAGCATCTCTGAGATTTATAATTGTTTTTAAAGTTTTTCTTATTTGACAAAATTCAGAGATGATAGCTTTTGTAGTTTGATAATGTCCGCTCCATCTTTGTTCTAATAATCTTTTCAAAGATATTCCATTATAATGTTTTGCAACTTTTGGACGTCGAAAAAAGGTATACAACGACTTACACTGATCGCAAAAGTCTTTGATAATTTTGTTATTACTAAAAGTGTCAATAATAATTAAATGAAGACGGTGATTTAGACAATGAACATAGGGAATTTTTCTTCCTAGTTTTTGTTGTAGAATTGCTTGTACTCCACCGTTGCACCCACTCATGACACTGCTCCATCAAAACATTGAGAAAGAAGTTTTCCAGAATCGATATCAGTTTCGTTCAGAATATCTATGCACTTTGAAGCAATTGAATTTGCATCGAGTTCATTATGATGAAGCGTAACAATGTCTAGCAATGATTCGTGAATTTTCCATTTTTAACATAACGGATACCGATTGATATATTCTCTGTATTAGTTTTGTCTCTTGTGCCATCCATCATAAGTGAAAAGTTACCTGAATCGCATTCTTTAATATTGTTTGCAACAGAGTTTCTAACCATATAATGGAGAGTAGAAATAACTTCATTTTGCAGTTGTGGAGAAGTGTATTTTGCATTCTGTTGAACATGAGAATTAATTATTTCTTTTAAGGTGCCGTCTTTTTCAATAGTGTAGTCAAAAAGGTTATTGAAAAGACCTTCTTCCTTAGATATATCTTCGTTGAATGTTCCTCTGAAAGCCAATTGATTGCTTGCTAGAAATTTAATTACATCAAGAATTGATCTCAAATAATATCTATTTTTTTCTATTGCACCTCTGCAAACGAGAGTCGAAACAGAAGTGTCATTTTCCAAACGATGCTTTTTCTCTTTCCAAGCTGCCATTGAGTCAAGGTGAGAGCATGATGCCTGATGTTTGAGAAATCCTTTGTTTCCTTCATTTGCTTTTTTCCAGTTAGAAAAGCCATTCAAAGTAAAAGCTGTGTCTCTTTGATTAATTTTGGCAAAAAAGTCTACAGGGAAAGCAAAAAGCAGCGTCTTTCATAACTGAGTATTCAAGCCAAGGATATAAATTGTACCAGTTTTTCTGAAATGAACGTGAATCCGAATTTTTTGGAAAATTTATAATTGGACACGATCTACTATCTTTACTTAAATCAGTAATACTATTATGTTCAACATTATCTTCACAGATTATTTCTTGATGTTCTTGTCGAAACTTCTTTGCAGGAAGAGAATCAAGATTACTAGAGCTTGCTTCGCTTTTCTTATTTTTTATTACAAATTTATCCATAAAATTCTGAAAGTGTTTAAATAGCTAAACAAATAATCATGAACTTACACAGTATTAATTATATCATTTATTTATTTAAAAAATTTTTGGATAAAAATTGTGCATATTGTAACTATCACACTTCATTTAAACACTGAATTCATAACATTTTAAATTTTGTAATTATAAATTTATATCAAATTATTTTATTTTCTAAAAAAAGGGAATTTTGCTAAAAAAATAAGAAAAAGATCAATAACTGAAATTAGTTACATATACATTTCAAAATCAAAATATAAAAATTAAATATAAAGTAAATAATAATTTGAAAAACTATTGAAAAACATAAATATAATAAAACTGAGAAATTTTTGTTTAATTTTTGCTCAAATATAAAAATACTTTCAATATATTAAATTTAAAAACCACTTGTAGCCATTGCAAAACTGTGACAGAAAAATATTGTTTTTAATTATAAAAAAAGATAAATAAATAATATTGGATAAACAGTTAAATACAGTCAGAAGTCGCATTTAAACAGAGTCATAAAAAAAGGATAAAAATCCTATGCTATAAAAACAATGTTGAAGAAAAAATATAAAAGGGGGGCTTTCCATTTTAGTTAGGGGGGCTTTCTATATTATTTAGGGGGGCTCAGCCCCCCCTTGCCCCCTCTGTCTACAGGCCTGATGGATCCCCGAGACTCTCAACTATTAAAATTAAGGCCAACGGCTTAAGTGATCAACCACCACTATTGTTAGATAAAATTGTTACTAATTGAAAGAAAAACTATACTGAAAGTTAATTAATTCTGCCAAATATATCCACTAAAGATATATTCTAAATCTATTAATGCAAATATACAAACTAAAAAATGATTTAATGCAAAACTGAAATACTGTAAAATTTCTATTCAAGAAGGTTTTGTAGTTGTAAGAGGTGAGAATATTTCCTAATTAATCCATTAAGTACAAGTGTTCCTAAAGGGAACGCAAATGACTTCAGTAATCTATATTTAACCGGTAAGAGACAAAATTAATCACAAAATATCTAATGTAAAGCAGATTTGTATTAAAATGCATTAATAAACGCGGACGATTTACATTTTTGTAGTCAATAATTCGTGACTCAGTTCGTTAACCGGTTTATACTATTCAAAATAAAAATTCGTCTGTATTTTCTTTGGGAAAATTGGTAGTAAATGGGTTAAACTCAAATAGATATTTAAATTTTAATATATAACAAAACAGATTAAAATTATACATTTTAATATATAACAAAACAGATTAAAATTATACATTTTAACAAAAATATAAAATGACTTCTTTCAATTGATTTGAAGTTATATAAAATCTAGGATACTTTTCAATATCATAGATGAATTCTGTTTGAATTGAATGGTCGTGTTTTACAAGCCGTAAATTATTTAGACTAAAGGATTTATTTATTATTTCAAAATAAACAATACATTTTTGATCTTTGTAAAAGTATATCAAAGAGTTACTCTTTAGATTAATAAATAAATGTTAACAATAAAGTATAATTTTATTGAAAACTAATAATAGGGTTAGTCGCAAAAAGAAACGTCAATTACAAAAAAACTACAAGAGTTATTAAGACAAAACTTAACATACTTATAAAACTCGAGCTTTTCTTTCTATCAAAATACTTTACAGCGAAAAACTTTGTGTAAATGTCGAATTATGATGGTCCAAAAGCAAAAAATTAACTTGTGAGAACCATTTCTGTTGCCTTGAAATTAATTTTAATATCAGAGAGAAGGAAAATTTTTTATAAAAATAAGATTTAAAAAAAATAAAACTGTTAAATAGGTTTTGTTTCTTTTAAAAATTAAAAATCAATAACAGGAATTAACTCAATTAAAAGTTTTATTTAAATTTTGGAATCCTTCTCTCTTTTTTTTGAAATTGTAGTTAGGAAAATGAATTTTTAAAATTATAAGAATATTTATATTTAAATATTATACCTTCACTTTAAAGAAATTTTATTATCCCTTTCTTTTTTAAATCATTAAAGTATATTAGATTAGCTCAGATAAAAATAGGAAATTTTCACTCTAGTATTTAAGTGAACTAGATTTGATATCTAACTTTATGAGAAAAAAAATTATTCTAAAGTTCAAATTAGATCCTCATAGTTTAGAGAGTATAGTTGAGAAAGAAAATTTTATTTTCATCATACAGATGTTAATAGAAAAACTGTAATTTAAGGCAACGATTAGGAAAATGAATTCTATATATACGAAAATTTATATTTATCAATTCTAATGATGTCCTGAAAATGGGAAATTGACGATGATAAAGATTACCAAAATGAATTCTATAAATTATAAGAAATTTATCTTTAAAAAATTATTTATTTCTTTTTTATCATAGTAGTTTAGATTATCCCACATCAAAACAGAAAATTTTCACTCATGGGTGAGAGTAAACAATGTTAGTTTTCTGACTTTTATGAAAGAAACGTTCAACTTCAAGTTCAGCTAAGACACTGTCCATATTTTGATGTAAGCAGTTTCTTACGTGTTTTCTTTATTAAATCACCACAAACTATTTTACTTCTACAGTAAAAATTAAATATATTTACTCATCTTCATAAACTCTAGCCAAATTTAAATTAAAATGAATTTTTTTTATTATTTTGTCAAACTTGTATCTATATAAAAGAATTTACAGATGTATGTTTTTTCAACAATACAATCGAGGAATAAAATTTTAAAAAATCATAATTTTGAGACCGTTTGGAGGGCCTGAAAAATCGAAAATTTTAAAATAAAAAAAATGAATTTAATAACCTATTTTTATAGGGTTTGACACGCTGATTCCAAATATGTAATGACTTATATATTTTTTTGCGGTCAGAGTTAGAAATTTTGTCATTATATCAAACTCAGAGGCAAAAAAAAGTATTTTAAAAAATTCAAACTTAAAATATTTATACATTTTTGTAATCAGTATAATATTACCTAAATGAGATATTAAAATTCAAAATTTGATAAATTTAAAATTTTTTGAAAATTTTGTAGGGGAGGGGGGAGGGGACTTCCTTATAATTTTTTAAAAAATTAAAAAAAAATCTACTTTTTCAACGTATTATGTTTATATATTAGGTATATTTTATGAATATAGTTTATTTTCTCCTTATGTCTTTGCTACAAAAATTTTATTAAGGAATACTTGTAGAGATGAAAGCGGCAGAAAAATTGATTGGAACGAACTTTTGTCTGATGAAAAGAAAAAGCAGTAGAACGATCTTTTTACAAAATTAGGTAATTCGAATTTATTTTTTCCAAGAGGGTTGATACTAGAAAAAAATGTTAATAATATTTGGATATGTGTTTTTTCGGACAGTTCGAACAAAGCTTTTGGTACATGCGCTTAAATAAGATATATTTTACCAAACGGTAAGATATTCTGCCGACTTATGGCTTCTATGACTAAAGTATGGCCTTTGAACTAAGAAGACATTCTCACTATTGTTAGAGGGGAACTTCAACAGGCTGTTTTAGCCAAAAGACTGGCTAAGTTCATAGCAACAACCTCTTGTATAAGATTTGATAGGTTAGTTTTCACAATAGTTTCGATGGTTGTTTATTCCATACTGTATCAAAATTCTCACAAGTTGTATCACATAGGTTAGGCGAAATCTATTTTTCACCTCTCCAGAGCAATAGCACTGCTTACCAAGCAAACCTAATATAGCATATATCTTAACAAAAAATCGTGTACCCGATATTAGTGAAAATTCTAAATCGGAGTGGGGTCCAAAATTTTTATATGAAAATTACAAAGATTGGCGAATCCAAAAGGGGGTAATAAACGATTAAATTTTTTTTTATATTAATAAATATGATCGTTGTATTGCTGAATATATTAACCGTGGAAATTTTAAAATGTTAATTAATGTTACTGGTAGAGTTTCGGAGGTAATAAACACAAGAAAAGGTTCGTGGAAAAGGTTTACTGAAAAACAAGTGACTTCACATCAGAGACATATAGCCACAAAAATTTGGGTGAAGAATGCACAATGTTTAATAGAAAAAGACATATTAAAAGGTCACTATAAAAAACTTTGTCCATTTAAAGATAAAGAAGGTTTCTGCTAGATCTAAAGAGTTTAATTACCACTAGTGTTTCTTTCCCGGGATCCCGTATTTAAATAAAGTAATTAAGTGAGCCGAGAAATTTATTTTTTCCCGGGAAAACAGAAAATTGCCCAAATATTTCAATTTACAAAAAAATATGGTGTTAAACTCAATACATAATTTTAATTCCATTAATTTTAAAAATATAATTATATAATTTTATATAGTATACATTTTTATCCCTGCTTATCTATTAAAACTTTTTAAAATTTTATTAAATGAAAAAGTGAAAATTTTTGAACTAAAAAACATTTTGAATACAGACAAAGAATGAGCCTCAATGGTTGTTAGGGTGTACCTAGGGTTGCCAGATTTCAAAAATAAAAAATCGGGACACTTGTATGACAGAATAATGTTAAGTTTATTACTAATAAAAACGAATTATTATTAAATTATTAATATAAATAATTTTAAACAAATGAATTTTTTGGTGACACACAAACTTGTTTTGATAAAATTGGGTTTAAACTTGACAAATTGTAACCTTAAATATTTATAAAATCTTATTGTATAGGGCAATTTAATTTTGAAAAAAATTTGTACAACATGAATAAAAAAATGCATATTTTATTTGAAAGTAACTTAAAATAACAAAAAAATTACAATGAATTATTTACTTGAATATCACTTATTATTTATGCTTCAATTATATTTTTTTGAAGATTTTGCACTTTTTAATAAGGCTTTGTTTCCTAACACATACCAATAAAATTCTTTTCAACTGAAATTAAAGTTCCATTTACATTGCAGGATAGCTTCTATAGAATCTACATCCAATTTGTTTCTCTCATCAGTCCACTGAAATTTCATGAGTGAAAATAAACGTTCAACATTAAATAAACGTTCAAAAAAACCAACAATTCTGAGTATTGTTCTTGAAATTCAATCTTCATGAGAATGCAAACCACCTTTCGTGGTATATTTTCATTTTCCACTCATAAGTTTTGACTTCAATCTCTTCAGCAAGAAATTTTTTGAAGACGGACCACTGATAAAAAAGTTTGTTGTCATCAATTATTATACCTTTGTTTTTCAACACTAGACAGGATGATTGCACTTGTTCCCATGTTGGAATAGTATTTAATAACATCGATGAAAAACTTTCAAAATGTTTAATAGATGAAACCCATTTAATAAGATAGTTGTAACAAATGGCAAAATAATTATTGACTTCATACAGAAATTTTATTTTATCATGTGATGAGACATTTTCATTGTTGATACAACTCTTTACAGAAAGAGGAACAAATTTTTCATCCATTCTTTCTCTCATAACATCAATGATTTCATTCAGGCAACCGAGAACTTCAATAACACTGTTATTTCTTTTTTCAATTTTCATAATTCTACTGCTGAAAACAAAATCAAGACTATGAACAAAATATTAGGTAAGCTTCACTAAGAGGATTATTGAAAAATTCTAGAATAATTTTTGGTGCCATTTGTTCAGAAAAGAAATAAGTTATAGGTCTTCAAATAATTTTATGATTCTTTCAACTGCTTTATTCAGAGAAAGCCAACGAGTTTTAGAATGTGAAAGAACTAAGGAATACTCAACATCAACAAACTCACAAAAATCTTTAAGTTTTTCAGTTCTAACAGTATAGATACTGAAGTATGAAAAAATTTTAACCACAATTACTTCAATGTCAACTGATAAAACACCAGTCGCAGTATGAGCAGCATTGTGTAGAATATGTGCTGGGCATCCAATACCTTCTATTGATTGATTCATGCTTTCTTTCAGTTTTGCAAACACATTATTTGTGCCTTTGCGTAAACTTTTTATATCTAGTCCTGACTCTACAAGACTTTATTTGCAAAATGTAACTATTGTGTCCGAAGTCTCATTCGGTAAATATTTTACTCTTAGCAACTTTATCGTGAGACCAACATCACGAGAAAAATATTGTACAATCAAAGGAAATACTTTTTCAGCATTATGATCGCTTGCATAGGTAGATATGCTGAAAAAAGAAGAATTATTTATATTTTTCACAATTTCGGTAATAGAATGTGGTGCCAAAACGTTTTTGATAATTGCAGTGCATTTTGTTCTACCATTTGAAAATTTGGTTGCAATTTTGGAGTCTGCAAACAACATTGGTAGGATTACATTGGTACAGTCGTTTGAACTGAAAGACCAGTGGTGACGAACAGTATGAAAAGCCATGACTATTTCTGCCGCTATTATTTTATTTTCGTCATCGGTGTTTTTTTTAATTAAAAAGTTTGTTATTGTACTGCACTCTTTTGATGTTGAAGATATATAACGTTTGTGTTTTTCGGATCCGATGTGCTTCTTGATGTCATTTTGTCCACCATGTTCAATACTAAATGTGCAGTTACATAAATCACATTTGGCTTCAAAACAGCTTGTTGCGCGCTTGACAAAAGACCATTCGCTGGAATATTCATCACGAAATTTACACTTACGTATAGGCATTTTAAAACAGATTAGTAAAAATCTAAAAAAACAAAAAATGATGTAAGAATACAAAAAATGAGAATAAATATCGTGATATTCACTTGATTGAATGTACATATTCGAGTATAGGCTCCTATATAAAGCATATAAAAAAGTTATACATAGACTTTTACTGATTACTAATTAATCTCTTAATAATTACTCTTGTAAACATGACATACTAACTAATCAATGTACACATATGTACATGTATAATAAAGTTTGAATTCAAACGTTTTTTGGGTTATTATGAAAGTGCTTTGATATCTCCAACCAACCAACAAGATCTGGAGCAAACACAAAGATTTTCTTATAATTTTTTTCTCTTAGCTTGTTGGTATGATTAAAAGCGTAATTCTTTCAATCTGTTAATTATAAAAAAAACTTGTATATATTTGTAAACTGTAAATATATATGAGGCATCAGGAAACCAATCTCATAATATTTCTCTTCTAGAAAAAGCCTTGAAAAATATTACTCCTACATATTCTGACATCTGAAAGAGCATTTTCAGCTGCCAGTCTTTTTACAACAAAAGTAAGGACAAGACTCAGTGCCAAAAGTATAAATTGTTTGGGTTTCCTTAAAAACTTCTATAAAAATAAAAAATTTTCTTTTTTAACATAATTTTATTTTGAATATGTATTTTTTATGTAGTGATAATGCGATATTTTTTGAGTGATTGTGCTTAAGACTTTCAAAGTGACTTCTTTCCCAAGATTAGTTTTTTTTCCAGGAAAATTTCCGGGATTTCCCGGGAATAAAAAAACTCACTTACATCCTCTCAGGGCCCGTCCTAACGAAAATTTTTAGAGGGGGGGGGGGGCTCAAAGGGGCTGAAACTATACATTATGAAAATACACACTATAAAATTTCCTTTCTAGAAGCAAAATCGATCAACATCGGAAATAAGAGCTAAAAAAGGTCATAAAAGTAAGGGGATGAGAATTGTGGAGTATAATTAACTATTATAAAACAAAAGTGAAAGAAAAACATTTTATTAACAATATATCATTTTTAGAGTAATAAAGCAAATTACATGTCAAACATTCAGCCTTCTTGACTTTTCGTTGAAATAGTTGAAAAACTCTTTTAACCCCTATCAGGCAAACATGGGTCTATCAGACCCGAGAAACTTTAAAAATGAAGATTTTTTTGTCATAAATTATATATATAGTTTTGAAACTTTTAAAATGCCTCATTCTACTTGTATTTAAATCATTCAAAAAATATTTTTGTCAAAGTTATTATTTTTTCGGCAACGACCTAAAAACGTTTAGCATTACGTTGCAGGTTATTGAGTATAATAGACCCAATAAGCAGTGAGAATTCACAAAAACATATTATTTGTGTGAAATGTAGTAAAAATAAATAAATAAATTTAATATTTTTACAATTAAATAATAGTAAGTGTTTGTTCATTAACTATTGAACTTTAAAAAAGATTCAAACAAATAAAGAAACCATTTTTTTGCAACGCGTCTTTTGACCCAAACACACATTAAAAAAACACCTAAAAACTAGTTTTATTTGTAGTTTAAAGTAGTTTATTTGTAGTTTTATTTTTATTTTTTATATATATTTTATCATGAACACAATATTTTAGTATGTAATGTACTAACTTTTGCTTTAGGCTTTACTAACTTTTAGTATACTTTACTTTTGAACTCAATTGATTAATTGTAATTTTTTGTTGAATTTCACTGATTATTTGATTTAAATATTTTCTGTTGCTAATGTGTTTTTGAGTGAAAAGACGCTCCCTTTTTTTGTAGTAAATTGCTGAACTTTAATATTTCTGGCAATATAAAAAATATTTATAGTTACATATATGCGCAAGAAATCATTAATTTACAGGTTATAGATACGCTAAATGTATAAAATATAAAAATTACCATAAACAAAAGAGTATTTGTGAAAAAAAAGGCTGGACCCGTTGGACCCATGTTTATCTAAATCGTAAAGAAAATATGTTTGCCGCATGAGGGTAAGAGTCGAAAAACTTCTCTCACAGGATGCAGTGCTGATTCCTATTGTTAGAGCAGCTTGAATAAATATTCATATACTCAAAAAATACTCTAGTAGACAATTTTATAATATATTTTTTGAAACTACCAATGTACAAAGAAAAGACTTCTTCACAAGGGCACTTTATCGGATGTAATTCATTTAGAACTTATTTAAGTTTGAAAAATTTAGTGGAGAGGCTTGGAAAATTGAGTGGGGGTGAAGGGAGGGGGGCTCAGGTCAAAATGGGGGGGGGGGGGAGGTTTAAGCCCCCAAAATAAATAGGGTGGCGGGCCGCATCCTCTTACCCTTTAACCATATATTTTCCAAGTTATATGTCAAACAAGTATATGACTCGAATCACGAGGGAGTTTTATCTACATCTTCTAAAGAAAGTAAGATTAGAGTTTTGGATCACAAACTTGAACAGATTGACTAAATCGATAAGATTTAAGTGTTTGACTTGTAAAATTTTAAACAAAGTAATGTGTGATAAAAAGATGGCTGCTCTGCCTAAAGACTTTTGAATTTATAGCCTTAGATCGTTTTGATCTAATTTTACGTAAAAGAAGTACGTTAATTATTGAAAGCAAAGCATACGGATTTATAGTAAATTCTTTATCTTTAATTTATATGCAGACTATTTGACGATGTTACCAAAGTTCTTAGTCAATTTGCACGATTTTAAATAACACATTTATCAATTATAATAGAATAAAGCTCTTCTTTGTTTTTATAAAATTTCCGGATGCAACAAAATTATTATTAAATAATGAAGTTTTCCTTAACATATTTTACCAATAAATTTATTGATATATATTTATTCAATCTTTTCCTAATCTAGGGGAGGAGGAACATAACCCTTACCACCTCTACCCTTTGTTGGTCACGAGCGTATATATATTATTTTGAATAATTATGAAAACAATATGTATTAACAGTTAAAATAACCTCAAAAAACTAAGTAAAAGATAAATTCTAACTATATTTTTGAGCGAAAATAAAATTTATCGATGCTGTAAAGCGCTCCTACTGATCTACCTTAACCCGTTACCGACCAGAATAAGCAGACGATATCTAATATAAAGCAGAAGATTTGCATTAAAAAGCATTTATAAATACAGACGATTCATATTTTTGTAAAGTCGAATATTTTGACTATGGTCGATAACAGGTTAATTAATTAAGTATTGTTTGTGTCCTATCGGATATCGTGGCCCGCCCGGAATGTTAAGTCCAGGTCTATCTGGACTTTCCATCCCACTAAACGCCTGCCGGCCCATACCTTGTTATATATATTATTTTACAAGAATGTATGTTACAAATATATAAATACAGCTGAGTGAACGATACAATCCTAACGCGCCCGCTCCTAATTTAGGAAACACTCTTAATGTGCAGAATTGGATAGCTTGATTACTATCAAGGTTAGAATCGGGTCGCCAGAGCACTACCTAACCGTAAAAACCTTTGAATTCTTCGGAGGAAGAAAACCAGGATAAATAACCGGCACCTCTACCTTGAAAGCGGAACAGATATCTATTTCTTCCATTTTAACATTTTCATATCTCAAAGACTCAATTAATATTTTATTTCAACGTCAAAATCTTCCATTAGAATGCATAAACCGCCTTATTTTTGTAAATTTATTTAACCAGAGCGCTATTTTCAAACGGTTCTGCTCCTATAAACTAAAGCCAATCGATTCAGTTTATCTTCACATCCTCTCATTTTATAAGAAATATTGTTTTATATAACCTTAAAGAAACAAGTTAACTTAATAAGTCTATCAAAATTGTTAAAAAAACTGCATTAGGATGAAAAACTGATGAAGTATTGTGAATAATGTAAGGACGTTTCGAACAATCCATATGCATACCTCTAAGAAATTATGACTTAGGATAAATTCATCATTTTAAAACTCTTTTTAATGAAGTCATTATAAAATTCGATATTCTTATGAGCATTACTTGTCTTTACATCACTACTTATGACGAAAATAAATGATTTTTGGTGCACATTGCCATAAAAGAAATGTTTTTAATTCTTGGCGCTCGATAAAGAGAAATTTTAACGTTTCTAAATAGTGAAATCGCATTTATTTTCAGCCTACCATCTTTACTTACTCATGTATTGATTGCTATTTTTTATTTTCTTCAGTGTAAATTTTATTATTTTATAGAATGGTGTACCCCATCTTTATAAAGGATGTTCATGGTTCATACCTAAAGCAAAAAGTTTTTTACAAAAAAAATTTCAATATGTTTAATTTATTCGTTGGTTATGTCAGATAAATTTATTAATCGAAAAAATATATAAGGGGGTTCAGAAAATAAAATCATTGAGTTAAAAAATTTAGTTCCTATTAGTCACGGCCTATTTTCATTTCTTCAGTTTCGGTTTTTCTTGAATGATTGCAAATTTTTACAAAATTTTCGCGTGAACCTATTAAATGATTGATTGCGAATCTGATCATGACATTTATTTATTTTTTAAAAAATCAACCAAACCTGACAAAAAATTGATTGATATATGACAGCTCAACTAAAAAAAAACTTTTAGTTTAAATGGTTATACAAAGTTTTTTTACACATATATACCCATCTTCAAGTGTGCTGAACACGATGGTCAAGTTTATTTTTTTTTAAATTAACCAAATCTGTCAAAAAATTGATTGACATATGACAGCCAAACTGAAAAAATTAACTCTTTATTTCAGTAGTTATAAAAAGTTTTTTTTAACATTTTTGATTTTGTGACTTTTTTAAAATCGTGGTATGTTTGCGGTCAGATATATTATACTGATTTTTGAACGATTTGTTTTCATGCTATTCTCCAAAGACTATATTCAAAATTTTAATTTCACAAATGAATTTATTTCTCTTTGAAGTTTAGATTTTATTTGGAATCTATAATAAAACAAATTTTTTCAGTATCAAAATTTCCAATGAGGCACGAATATCAATTTTGATACTCATCATTATACTATAAAATTGATTCATATGATTTATATTCAAAATTTTTTTTTTCATTTTTAGACTATAGAATGAAAATTATGTTGTGAATTATATTTCAACTGGAGTTTGCATAATTACATTATGTTTTTTAAATATTATGTATAATTTTTTCGAATTTTTTCAAACTTTGAATATTCCATTTATATGTGCATACAGATATGCAAAATTTAATAGGTTTCTATTTCGGGGAAATGATGTTATAACTTCTCAAACTTTCTTACAGTTGTATATATAAAGTAAGCTTCCTCTTCAGAAAATGCCATCCAAGTTTGCCAAGGTTACGATGTATATATTGAGAAAAATTATATAGAACTTATACACTTATAAGAGGCATCATACTGCATATTTATATTTGAGAAATCGAAATTTAACCATTGACCGTTTGTATACCTCTATAGAGCTAGCTGATTGGCTGTATAAAAAAGAATGAATTATAGTCGGTACAATAGACACAAGAAGAAAATGTATTCCGGAAGTATAAAAAGTTTAGATAATAGAGATGAATTTTCTTATAAGTTTTGCTGGGATATAGATAGAGAATTTTTATCAATATATAGTTATGTAGTATTTTTTAAATCAAAAGGAAAAAAAATATATTAGTTTTGACTTCCAGACCCCCCCCCCCCCCCCCTCACAGTACGATTTTTCCAATGGTGGAACGGATATAGTCGATCAGAGAATGAGAAATTATTCCACAAATAGTAAAACAAAAAAATGGACAGTAGCCTCTTTTTCTTATCTATTAGATACTGCAAGAGTAAATGCAGGTACTATTTTTGCTTTTAATAATGAAAAAAACCCAAGAAATGTAAATTTCTTTTAAAAGTTTTTGAATGGAAATGTTTTTTTGAATCTTGATTATCAAAAGACAAATTTTCGAATAAAGTTTTTCTCTTTTTTTTAAACTATTTTTATTATCCTTGACAGTTTTTAATAAAGGAGATCATTTACTTTTTTTAAATACTGCCAGCAATTATTAAATAAAATAGCAAATTTTATGCAGAAAACTCATGTTGAAGTGAAAATATTTTCTATTTTATGGAGACGATACGACAACCAAATGATTAGATATAAAAAAACGATCAAATTTTTATTATAAATAAATTATGTTTCAATTTTATCATCTTCGTTCATTTGTATATTGTTTGATTATACGTATAAAACTTTCTCAAAATGATCAAGCACGAAACTTATTTAAATTGACCGATTCAGCTTGTTTCGGGATATTGTAGAGTGAATGGTATAAACGAACTGTCTTTCTCCTTCAAATAAAATGACGCGCATCAAAATATGCCTCTACAGAGTCCTTGTTTTGTATTTAATTAATTTCATTAAAAAAATCACCTCATTTAATTCGGTATAAAATCCCGTTTTTATTTCTATATCATTTTCAGTTATATTTCCTTTTTTTGCAATTTTGTTTTGCCCACATATAATCCTATTTGTTGTGACAAAATAAATTACATATATAGCTACGTATAAGTATTTAATCATGAAATACTTTATTTCAGTTGAAGTGTCCTATGTCAATCATTTTTTGACAGGTATGATAAATTTTTATAAAAAATAAACATCACTGTTGGATTCAGCCTACTTGAAAATGGGTACATATGTGTAAAACACCTGATTTGCAAATTTGATTCACGCTTACAAGTATTTTCAAATTCTAAATCCAAAAACAATCTATAATTGGAATTGGCTTTGTATAAAAATGTGTGTAATTCATGTAAAATTTGAATGAATGTTTTCATAGTCAGATTTTAGATGTAAACGGCAAATTTTGTTTTTGGGAATAATTTTTAGAAGTGAACCACAAATTTATTTTACATTTATAGGTAATTTTGAATCTAAATGCAAAAACAATCTATAAATGAAATTGACATTGTTGATTTGATATGAAAATGCGTTTATTTCATGTAAAATTTAAATGAATGTTCTAGAAGACAGATTTTAGAAATAAACCGTAAATTTGTTTCACACTTATAAGTATTTTGAAATCCAAATTCAAAAATAATCTATAGATGAAATTGGCATTGTTAATTTGATATGAAAATGTGTGTATTTCATGTAAAATTTGAACGAATGTTCTCGAAGACAGATTTAAGAAATAAACCGCAATTTAGTTTCACATTGATTAGCATTTTCAAATTTTAAATGCAAAAAGAATTTACAAAATTGCGATTGTTGATTTGTTATAATAATGTGTATATTCCATGTAAAATTTGAATGAATGTTTTCAGAGACAGATTTTAGAAGTAAACCGCAAGTTTGTTACACACTTATAGGTATTTTTAATTTCTAAATTCCAAAAATGAAATCAGCATGTCCGATTTGATATAAAAAAATATATTTCATGTAAAATTTGAAGGTATATTTTATTAGATATAATTCTCATCAATCAAAATATTGATTGACATTTCCCAAAAAGTAACAATGATTCTGAAAAAATTTAAACTATAAAGTGTTATGTGTTCAAAACTGTATATATTTATAAATTTTCAAACGAGTATATAATATAGAACCAAAGTTATAAGTATAAGTTTAAGATTAACTAGAGATACTGTCAGAATTTTGCTGAAAAAGTTTATCTTTTGATTTTGATTGGAAGATATAGGTATGAAAAGGTCATTCAACTGCCATGAAAATGGTATCAAAAGATGCAGCTATTAATTTTAGGAAATGTCACGAAGTATGGTAGCAAAAGATTTAGCCAATTCGGTACAAGAGAAATTTTAGTTGAGGGGGGGGGGGGCTAAAATAGCCCCCGTCACTCTGATAGGGTAAGAAGATATTATAGTGACAAAGTTTAACTGCATAGAAATGTACATTTGGAAAAATTGTATCAGAGTACATTTTCCAACCTAATCATACAAAAATAAGATTTTTTTACGCTATAAGAAAGAAGTAATGTTCTGTGATTATAAGTTAATTATTTAGAATGTTATTACTTTATTTTTTATAAGAACTGTGTCATAATATTTACTTATTTAGGGTCCTAGGAAAGAAACTTCCATTCTTTATGTTTCTGAGTAAGAAATCTAGATTATTGGTCTATAGAGTGCTTGTAGATCATAATTGAATTAAAATATGCACTTTTTGATACCTGTATTTGAAAATAAAACCTAAACTTCTTTCTGCCTTATTTTGGTAACAACCTTGTACCAAATTTTTATACACACAGACAGACAAGAGGCTTTCTTAATTATAAAAGAATTTTTGTCCAATGAACACACGACCATTATTACCCGACATTATACTTGCACTGTAAGCTCTCAATCCTACCATAACTGCACTAATTTTATCAAGTCAAATTACTTTGTTTGTAATTCTGATTGCATCCTACCTTCTTATTCAGTGGTTTTCAAACTAGAGTAATCAGTGCACAAGGCGATAGTGAAGCAGTTCCATGTGGATCGAAAGGTGGTCACTGAATTGCTAGCTTAGAATAGTTTCCAGATTGTTTAGTTTTTGAATTGAATACTATTTTTATTGCTTTCCCATGCCTAATTTTATAGAAGCAAATGTGCATTTTTCTTAATGGTTTAAAAAATCAAATATGACGATTTATACTTGAAATTTGGTTTTACTTCATTAATATCTGGTGGGGAAGAGGAACGAAAGTATCTTTTGTGTTCTGAAGTGGTTGCATCCACTTTTATAAGGCGCGGTAAATGAAATGTGCACTTGAAATGAAACACTCAAATTCAGTATATAAGACTATTGACTATTTTAAAGATCAAGCTGAGCGATTACACAAATCCAGGATTGATAACATAGGAATGTTTTTGCAAAATATTAAGTGTTTGAAAGCCTTCTATAAAGTTTCAAAAAAACTATTGTCAAAAAGTCCCACAACATAGGAGAACAGCTGATATTACCTTACTGCAAAGATATGTTGTTCTAGTTTTTCGACTGTTATTAAGCAAAAATCTCCAGATTTAATTGGTACCCAGTTCGCTATTTATCGCCAAGCCTTAATAATGAAAAGCATACCTAATGGGTTGAATTTTTTTGTGAATGAAGTCATTAAAACAACGCATTTAATTAAAGCAAATAATCCTGGTCCACTCAAAAGTGAGGTGCTTCTCAAAAGGAAAAGTTTCGAATCGATACAATGGAAATAAATCCAGTAATTTTTGCAAATAAAAACAGACATGCTTGTAGAATTTTCTGATGTCTGTTTTCGTATATTCCTATCATTTTTAGTGAACATATTTTAATCTATGAATTCCTTTAACATTGCACTGCAAGAAAAGGAGAACACAGTACTCCATTGTCATAAAAACTTCACAGCTTTTGAAATGAAGCCGGAATAATCGCATTCTTAGACAAGAAAAATTTTGCTTGGTTTTCGAAAATATTTGGTGATGAAAATAAGATATTTTTTAAATCAATAAAGATGTGTTGCACACTATAAAAGACCGTGTAGCATATCTTAGCCAAGTGCAAATTATTTTTTTGTGAAATGTCTCATCGATTTTTCGATTGAAATGGGACAGCACTATGCTGATGTTGCAAAGATGTCTGAAAATTCTGATTCTATTTGCCGCTACATATGAACGTGAGAAGCGTTTTCCATGCAATTTCGAATCAGATTGGAAGTGAGTAATGATATGAGAGTTCCATTGTCCAAAACAGCCAAATTAATAAAAACTGGTTTTGACAAAGCAGATTCATCAATACCATTGACATGGATTGGATTAATATTCAGACAATTTTTGAATAAACAATTGTGTAATTATTTTTAGTACAGTTGGTGATATCTTGATTTATTTTTTTTTAAATGAGAACTCAAACTATTAAAAAATTGTAGAGAGACCTAAAGTTTGGGTTCTCAACAAGAGAATAAAATCATATATGATAAATCATTATTATTAATCGGATATAATTAAATCTTTGGCACTCCTTATTGCCATTTACTAGTTATTGAAATGGATGATCACAGTCTCTTTGTATAGTTTAACGGTAGATTTGCTCTACTCTAACCAAGTAAAAGTTGTATACCGTGACTCTAAAAATGATCTCTTTTGTAAATCTTTAGGGAACAGAATTTTTGGATGAGCCGATTTTATATTTGGTGTTCCAAGGTTAAAATGTCTTCTAAAGACTATATGAAAAGGGTTGTATTAGAAGACTTATCGGTAATACAGTCAGACCTCATTTATCCGACAACTCCACTATCCAAAGCATTATTGATCAGGAGCTTTATTTTTCTCGACCTGTCACCTCACTAATTGTCAACAAGCCTGATTGATGTCAAATAATTTGGTTAGATGGATTGATTACCCTCTACTGAAATGAATTGTTCTTAAAATTAAATTTTAAAAATTTTAGCAACGAAATGTTATCAAGCTAGATTAGTAACCCATAAAATGCCTACACATATATTCAGTTAGTAAAGTAAATTAGTTGAAAATATATATAGACTTGGGTCTATCAATTGACAGGTATGTAGCCGTGAATTTAAATTTGACTTTTAAATAAAAATTAGGTTTAAAATTTTTTGGAAGAAATATTCAACAAATCTTAAATTTTATATAAGTTAGCTATTCCTTCACCTAAGTTATACGCTATAAATTACATAAAATGAAATTATTTATATACTAAGTTTTATTAACAAAAATTTCAAGCAAAGTGTGTGTATTGCTGAAACAGCAATAGACCGACAATCTGAAAGAAAAACAACTTTATTGAAAAGAGAGAAATAGAGGCGTTTTCGATCTTCACAGAATTCTTTGGCTTATTCGCTAGCCTTTATGGATTATCTGATTGATAGCTTTGGGAGTTGGTGAAGATCTCGGAAAGGTTCTCTTGGTTGTTTTCTTTGGAATGGTTAGGTTCTGGTTGTTGTGCTATGTTATTAGTTTATATGTGTGTGTGTGCGATGCTTTTAATTATGTAGTGAGGTTGTAATTATAGAAAAGTAAAACTGAAAGTAATGTGAAGCAGGTTAAATGTTGCGTGAGGCTACAATTGCAAATAATGTGAGGTCGGAATCAGTGTTGATGAAGTGCGATGCGTTTAACATTGAAAATTATTTAAATGTTACACTCCCCTCCATATTACTTATAATCTTACTAAACTGCGTAGCGATCTTTCTATTAAAAGGTAAACCTATCTGGCGCTTCCCTGACCCTTTGGGAACGTCGGACATGGAGATATTCTGGATCATGGGCTGATGAGCATATTTGAGTATTATTTTCATTGCCGTTGGTTTCTGGTGAGTTTTCTAAGGAATCCACTGAACTTTACTGTTTATCTTTGTCTGGTCAAGGCACGAATTTCGTGTTTCTTTTGAAGTTCTTGGTTAGATGAAACGCACGATGTTGGGAGTTGATATTCTCCAACTTTTACATTCAAGGTTTTTTTCATATTAATTATATTTGTAAGAAATACAAATTTTTGTTCTTGGCTATTTGAATACCATTTTTGTCCCCGTTAGATCATTTCAAAATCAGGAAGCCCTATCTATTGGCTATTGCCCAACAAAATTTGCATGGAAAGGTTGAGCTTCATGCAATACAAATTTGTTTTTTTTAATTTTTAGTCAAAATAAATGTTAAATTCATTAGTAAGCTTGCCTTTAATTAATTATTTTTTTATCTGAAGATATATTATCTTCAATATTAAATTCTGAAGGTTATCTTTTTCGTTGAAATTAAAAGTAAACCGCTTTATTAAAACTCAATTAAAAACAGAAATTTATTATTTAAAAGAATAAATATATAAAAAAAATGTGACTTGTAATCATCTTTGTGTACAAACATAAAACAAAAATATTAAAAGGAATCATATGAGATATATTCTGAATTGCATATAAACTTCAAACTAATAAGAATGACTTTCCGTTCCACCTCGACCATAACCTAAAAATATAAGGGTTAAACAAGTTTTTGTATATATTTTTCAAACTTATTGAAAATTTAAAGTATCCGTTTTGATTAATTTTTAATACGTGTTTTAGTTGTAGAAATGGGGACTGGTCAAAACTGTCCGACTACCAAAATATCCATAGTTTTTTTGGTCAAAACAGTCCCATTCAAAAAGTCGAAAAAACTACATTTAAAAAGTTAAAAGAGCCACAAGATTTGAAACAAAAACATAAATATTGAGAATAATAATCAATAAATACATTTATATATTGTGTATATATATTGAAACTCAAAACTTTTATATACACATCTCTGTAATATTTTCGAAATAGTGAATTTAGAGAAAAACAAAAAAATGATTTCTAATTAGGACCGTTATGATTAATTAGGATGCACTTTTTGGTTAATAAGTGTGGGCGTTTTAACTAGGAACCGTAGAAATTTGTCTTAACAAAACAAAGAAACGTTTATGTATTACAAATGAAAGTTTTTTCATTTCTAAAAAATGATATCTTTTTTAATAACCAATCAGTATATAGTAACCCATTCAATGTAATAATACATAAACTTTTCCTTTTTTGCATAAAATATTTATTTTCTGTAAAAATTACATACATTAATCAGTAGTACATAAGATAAAAGAAAAATTAATGCTCATATTGGAATTCAAAACGTACCCTTATGTCCCATTTTTGACGTCGCTTAACAAGGCAATCCCAGGATATTTATAGGAATTCCGGTTTTTCATTCACTAATCTTATATGTCAAAAATGAATTTAGAAAAATTTAGGTCCAAATGTGATTGTATAAAAACCCAGGTTTTACCTTTTAAGTATTTTTCATATTAATTGTTTTTGTAAGAAATACAAATTTTTGTTCTTGACTTTTTTCAATACAATTTTTCTTGTGGTTTGGTAATGTCAAAATCTGGCAGCCCTAATTATACACCATACTTTAGCATGGATTAATTAGAATGGTTCCCATTACACATTACTTGAATTTCTCATTGCATTCTGTATTTTTAATTCGATTTCAAGTAAAAAAAACCAGTTAAACTAGGATCATTATAGTTTCCACGGATTCAATATCTATAAGAAATTAAAATTAATTCTATTTTTCAATTCAAATATTTTACACATAGATTAATTTATATAAAGTATTTTCTTCATAAGGGGTTGCTTACACAATATGTAATTGCATGCTATGAAAATGATATATTTATATGTAAAAAAGTAGGGAAACATAATTAAAAAATAAGTATGCATAATGTTAATCATTTAGACTAGAGAACGAAGAAGAACCAAATAATCATGATACTGCAGTTATACTTCCTCCAAAAGAATAATAAACCGAAAGAAGTGTGTGATTTTTAAAGATAATACGAATATTTTATATAGAAAAATAGGAATGAATTCTCCTACCTTCAGTAAGAAAAAGTTTTAGAAATTTTAATAAATAACAGTTATCAATATATACCAGGGAAAGTCAGCCAGGGAAAGGGGTAAAATACATTTTTAGTTTTGATAATATATCTTCACTCAAATGTTTATAATTCTGAGCATATATAAAGTATAAAAATCAGAGAGACAGTCAAGGTGCCCAGAAAAGCATTCCCTTTTGAGTTGAAAGTTTACGCAATATAATTGGCTAATAAACAAAACAATTTTGTCATAAAATTTAAGATTTTGGTAGACGTTAAAAGTAAATATGGATATAATTTTACCACTTACTTGGATAAAGATGATATAAGTGTTTATCCGTTATCTACATGTCATAATGAAGTTATTATATACAACGACAGATTTTTTTAAAAGTAAATTTTTAACTGAAACTTTTTATCAAAGAATATTCCAATCATTGTAAATGTTAGATCAAATTGCAAAACTATCTTAGGTAAGGGCTTTATTTATACATAAATTATTTTTCTTAAAAAATGGTTCTTGTCACCTCCCAATCTATAAAAAAAAAAGAATTATCCACTTAGATGGAAATATTAATCAAGATTTGAAAAAAAGAAAACCAAATGTATTACAATTTACAATCAAAATATGGAGTTGATATTTTGAATTTAATGTATAAGCAAATGGCCACCAAGGCCAGATAAAGAAGATGACCTTTTACAGCCATATACAATTTAGCAGGTGTAAACTTTTAGATATTTTATTTAAAAAAGACCGTAAATAAATTTTTGTACAAAGCTTAACTAATCAACTATGCACAGAATTTTTATAATCATTAAACAAAATACGACACTGTTTCAATTCCAAAGAAGAATAATCTGCAAAATAAATGAAAATTGTTGTAAAAACAAAACCATAGTGTTTTGATATAAATATTAAAAGCCATTATGTGGACTATGTTTTTCAAGAACTAAAGTTAAAATTTTTGAAATAGAAATTATTGAAACTTGAAAAGTTTTGGCTGATTCTTTTTCTCAATAAAATTATTTAAAAATATCCTAAAGGAAAAATAATTAACAAAATTTATATGAAAAGAATACCAAACAAAGATTTTAGTATATTGACGCTTTATCTTTAAACTACAAATCTTGAATATGAGTGTTGGTTGTGTTATTTTCAGTTGTTGGCTGCTCGAATTATGTTTGATGGTAATAAGTTTCTTTTTTTTTATCATTTTTATTTTAAAGATCTTTAAAATAATTATGCTAAGAGTTGGGAGTCATAAGAATCGAACTCCCAATTTAACCGTTATGTTAGGGGTATCTTATCCCTAATTGAGGCTTTGAAAAATAAGGAAATTAAAAATATCAAAAAAAAGTTTAGAAAATTTTAGAATTCAGTAGAAAATAACTAGTAAACAACGTTCTTATGATAAAATAAAATCTTGGTGAATTCGTATTGACATATCAAAAATAATTAAAATTTGATTATATTTTTTTTAATTACAATTTATATCTTCTTCAAAAAAAGAAATATTACTGGATAGTGAAGATTGTTATGAATTTATTGATGATAAAGATAGTTTTGCATATCATTAAATAAATAAAAGGTTTGTTTGTAATAAATAAGTAAACAGCTCAGTTATTGATTGTTATCTACTAAATAAATTTCACGTCACTTTGTTTGTTTTAGATAAGATATTACATCATAATAAGGTATCAATGTAAATAATGATATTAAAGCCTTTATAAATCCTTATTTACTTTCTCATGGATTATTATTAAATGGCTAGTTATTGTGCTAACAAAAAGTATACTAATAAAGCTATGAAAAAAGTGTATGCTTGTGGAACAATAATGAGTAGTTTGATTGTTATCTTTTCAATGTGATAATTTTTATCGATAAACATTACTTTTTTTTTATAATATAATTATATGGCGAAGAATGATGGATGTGAAAAATATATATGATACATTCTCGATATGTAGTAATGTTTTAAAGAAATTCTACAACGTTTTGAAAAATTGAATTAATATATAAATAAATTAAAAGTCAAAAGTGAGTTTAAAACATTCAACTTATTTTTCAATTCGATTCATTTGAGCAAGGAATTTTGTAATCGTAGACGAGGTTTTTATGTTATATCAATTCTAAACTTTTTGTCTAGCATCACAGTCTGACAATTCATTTTTAAATTTATAACGGTCATTAATTATCGAATTATTCTTATAACTAACGGGAAAAAAGTTGATCTATAAATCTATCAAAAATTGGCCGAACGACTTCAAAGATTATGGTTTTATTCATAAAATTGATCCAAAAAGTTTATTATTATAAAATCACTTTTCGAAATTAAAATATTATCATTGTAAATATTATTTTTTTGTGAAAAGGCGCAATAATGGAATGATCTATTTTTTAGTTCGTTTGTGAACTCTTTAATATATGAAAGAAATTCGAAAACTGTTACTTCTGAAACGTTTACAAAATCTGGATTACTTACAAAAAATGGACTAAGTTGACCCATTAATAAAAAATTGATTTTTGTTGACCTAATAACGTTAAATTCTTTTACATAAACTTTTTTAGAAACAAAAGTAGACTTTATTAACCGCCGTACTTATAACTCTTTAATTGAGAAGTTCAGGAAAATTTTTATTTCATACAAGTAGAATCGGATTTTTTTGAGATTTATTATCTTTTGAATTATTATAGGTTTCTATAAATATAGTTAACAAATTATAGAAAGATTAATAACTTAATTTATACAAAAGTACAATAATTAAACTTAATCCGAATAAAAATTGACAGTTGGTTAAGCATTAGAAGAGTGTTTCTAAACTTTTTTTTACCTTTGAAGAACCCTTGAAATAAATTAAATCCGCAAAGGAAGCCTGCGTAAAAAAGATATCATTTTTGTATTTTTATGGCAGTGTTTACAATGAAGGAAAAAAGAATTAGCGTTAATACAAAATATAATTTCTTTTATTGATAAACATGAAATCGTTTATAACTAATAAATACATTTTCCCTTAGAGGAGATTCAATATATTTTCAAATAAATAAAATAAATCCCAGATCTAAATTAGTAAAATAAAAAAGTAAATTTTTAAAATTCTACACCATTTGATTTATATATATTTAAATAATAGGAAATTTATTTTAAGGATGTGAAGTGTATGTGACAGTAGGGGAGAAACAACAAGGACGAGTATCAAACAAGCTCTAATCCTCTAGAATGCTCTTTGAAATTCAATAACTTGATTAAAGGTTTAAAACCCGGCTGTAAAGTTCCCATTTAAAAAACACGTGGAATAAAAAATAAGACAGCGATATACATTGTGAAGATAAATGTGACTTGCTTGCTGACTATTTCAAAGATGTGTATAGGAAAAACTAGGTTAAAAAATATTAAGTGTGAAATGAAGTCCATAGGGGTTTACATGCAACGAACGAAACTAGATTTATCCAAAAGTACATGGTGGGAATTTTCAGGATTGATAAAATGAATTAATATGAAGAAAATATAGATCTAAAGAAAAGAAAGATAGAATTTCAAGATAATCGTATTTTATCCAGGTATAAGCAGGGGCGGATTAGAGGAACGTATGGGCTGGGGCTTTAGCTTTTTGTGGGCCTATATGATTTAAAGAAACCGTTAGCCCCCTCCCCCTAAGTATAGATCCTCGGCTTTATGACCTGTCTAAGAAAAGGTTATTTTATAAAACAATGTATAATTTAATTGTTACGTATGTTGTTTAAAGAAAAAAATTAATAAAACACATAGATTATATATTAACCAGATTGTATATTTTGCATATGCGTTTTTTCAATAACTGGGGGCCTATTTTTTCAATGGGGCCAGTGGACCTTGGGCTGGCTGTAGCCCCAATAGCCCCTATGTTAATCTGGCCCTGGGTATAAGACTTAAATAAAAACAATGTACGTTATTAGCAGGGCAAACAATTTTTGACCTAAAAATTCGCGTTTTTTTGACTACATGTCCTTCAAAATTCTTACTTTTTAACCTAAAAGTTCTAAAATTTTGACTTAAATTTTTTTTTTAAAAAATTGAAAATTTTCAAACTAATGAATAAATTTGTTGCACAATACTCATTGCATTCGCACCCGAAAACAAAAAAATTTAAACATTTGAATTAAAATAAAATAACATATATTTAACAATGTTATTCGCATTGAAATTTTGATCTTTAGCCAATAGCTTCTTTTTCAACATCGAAAAAGATCTTTCAACCGACGTTGTGGTCGATTGGCATTTTTGGAGAAGGAGATACTCACTGGGTGAACATTATGATTTTTCAATTGCATAATTTTAGAAATGTCATTTTTTCAAACCTTTTTTTCATATAACTTTCGATTCCACATACGTCTTGGTTGAATTCCAAATTGTTGAACAATTTTTGAGCATTTTCAATTGAAAAACTTGAGGACTGCGATTTTTCGACAATAAATTTAATTATTTAATTAAATTAATAATTAAAATATTAAATAATTGTTATTTAAAACTAATGTTAAATTTTAATAATTTTTTCCATTTTAGGTTACATGAGTGCGAAAAAAAGCTAAAACTGGGTGTTTAAAAAATTTTTTTCTTACTATTGATTTTGTAAAAACATTTTTTCTCAAATCGGATTTTTCGATTTTTATTTTTGAAATTTGAAAGTTTTGAAAAAAATTTGACTTTATGAATTTTTTTTGACATATCGAATTTTTTTTACCTAGCATTAATTTTTTTTTGACTTTATTGACTTAATAAAAATGATATTTTGAAAGAAAATTAGGTGCTGAATCGAATGAGCATAGTTAGAAATCGCCTAGTTGAGGGCAAAATTTTTTATTGACTTTTGTTCCCCCTGGTTATCCAGACCATACTATTCCTTATTTTGATTTTGTTAAAATAATGACATTGAAATAGTCGTAAAACTTGTCAAAGAATAAAGAAGATATGATCCGCGAAAAGGAGAATGTGTGCAGGGCGCACATTAGAGCCCTGCGCGAGGCGAATAACCCACGCGGGTTATGCGGGACTTGCACTCGCGGGGCGGATGTGGGTTGTACACATTTTATTTTTTGTGGGGTGGGGCGGATCTGGGTCATTTGAAGAAAATTTTGTGTGGGGCGGTTGTCCTTATCAATAAGGCGGGTTAGTGAGAATTTGTGAAGCAAGAACATTAGTAAGAAATGAAAGAAATAGAGAGCTAAGTGCGATGTCAAAAATTGCGAAATAAAGAAAATGCAAATTAAAGGCAGGAATTTATTTAGTTTATCCTGAATTTTTGCAAGATATGTTTTAATTTTTCCATGTTTATACTCTAACAAAATTGAATTGATTTGTTTTTTTTCATTTTTATTCTTTCGGCCCGCATAAATTTGGGAAGTATATTTTGCGGCCCTTATATTGAAAAGTTTGGAGACTTTTGCCTTAGACTGTATTTAAAAAGGATCGTTATAGTCAATTTTAATTTTAAGACACTTCCATAAGCGTTTCATTAAGTAACATCTTAACCCATTAAGTCTCTATGCTTCTATTTGAAAACATAAGTAATTTCACCTTCGTCTGCTTTTTTCAATGACTTTGAATATAAATCGTCTGCGTTTTTTTTAGATATTGACTGATTTCTATGGTACTTAATGGGTTAAGCATTTATTTAGTAAAGATTTTGAATTATAATAGGAAATAGATTTAAACATTACTAATTTTGAGAGTTGGCGCAGACCTTGAGAAAACAAAACTAGATAAAATACCGAGCGTAGCAGAGCAGACATAAACTGATAAGATGCTTGGCAGAACTGGTGCAAATTCATTAAATGAAACTTAGAGCAACCGCAAACTTACAAAAAGTGAGTCAGAACGAGTGCGAAGATGCACGCGTAAAGGTCTAGTGTTGTTTGATGCGAAGCGGGTGTAGCATATTTTATTTGGTTAATTGCGAGGTGGGACGGGCAGCACTATTTGAATAGTTGAGGGGCGGGCGGGGCAACGCAGTTTGAATAGTTTCGGGGTGGGGCGGGGCAACGCAGTTTGAATAGTTTCGGGGCGGTGCGGGTGCAAATTGATAAAATGCGGGTGCAGATTCACAAAATGCGGGTTGGGGCGGGTGCGGACAAAATTTTTCGACCCACGCAGGGCTCTAGCGCACATCGGGAGGGAGGGGGGCAAAGGTCGCCCCCTCCCACTCAATAATTTTCTATAAGTAAGAGTTGCTCCTTGTTTATAAAACATGATGATCGCATTATAGGAATTTCGAGTCAAACATATGCCAAGCTGCCTTGAAATTCCTATCAACGATGTGATAGCTATTAACTATATAATAATAATAATCCATTGTTTCAAAAAGCACACAATAAGTAAGCAATGTTTATCACAGTGTCTCCTTGTAGTATTTTTGAGCAAACACATGTTGATGATCCACTAGATTTTCTCATCTTCTTCTGTCACAGTGATTCTATTTCTCTGTTTTTCTCTTCCGCTTTCTCTCCTAAAACTCAATCACGCAAGCTCTCTTCTCTTATTCAAGCTCTCTTCTCTCATTCAAGCTTTCTTCTTTCACGCAAGCTCTCTTTCTCTCTAATTTGTATTTAGAGTTAAATTAAAAATAATTCTATTTTATTTCATTAGAAACTAGTTTTTAGCGGAATATAAGTTCAATATTTTCAGAACCCTTTTTCATGATACCAAAGTTCAGCTATTCAAATTAATCACAGATTTTTGGTTAAAATTTAGTTCCATCAATACACCAAACATTTTGCAAAAATGAAAATTTGTGTTTTTAAATTAATGTTACAATTTTATATCAATGAATATTATTGTCAGACTAGCGTTAAATATTTTTTTCAACAAAGGTCATTTAATCTTTATCAGTACGTTTGTTACATTTGAAAATTAATTTTTTCAAGTCAAGAAATTTTTTTTCAATAGCTATTTGGGAATGAATATTTTGACTAGCTATTCAGTTTAAAAGCAAAAATACTCTATTTGTCTATATTTGAGCAGAGCTATTTTTATAATGTTCGATTGTTAAATTCTCTAAGTAACTAACTTAGTATTAATTTTTTTAAGAAAATTTGTTGATTATTATTATTATAATAAAAATATAATATCGAAACAAAATGTTTCAGTTGTTAAAAATGTACTTGACCTATTTATAACAGCTGTCCAAATTTTATTTGTAGACAAATAGTCAAAAAAACGCAATGATTTTCTTGTTCTCGTATACTATGATTTTTATATTTATGTTAGCTTAAATAGTTTTTTTTATGATTTTGTGTTCTTAGACTTAATAATTTTATGAAAAGTGATTAAACTACCATTTTTTGTATACTATGATTCCTTACAAAATGTAAAAAATACAAGCGTTACCAAATCACCCTATAAGGGTTAGCTACTTCAACATTGACTTTTGCTGCTTATAAAAACTTGAAAATATCAAATATATCTCATTCTTTATGCCTCCTATTTTAGAAATTATTCTGAGAACAGACGGTTCCATTTTAAAATAGTGAAAATTGCTTTATTAGTTTATTTTGTAGCAGATTTTTTAATTTTGAGTAAAAGGTAAGGTACAGCGGGTGTATTTTCATTGACAAGGCACTGATGTACCGCTTATGTCAAACTATGAACAAATTCGTATCGATGAGGAATCGAATCTAGAGGCTTCCGCGCTGAGTCCATCATCTCAACCAACCTGTCATGCCACCCATAGATATGCTGTAGATACGTCAAATTAGTTTTCAAAAACTTAAGTTATGCTGTAAATTTTTTTAGTTTTTGTTGAAGCTATATAACTTTTTCTGATAGACTTTTTTTCTTTAAAAGTTATTATAAATGGCAAATCATTACAAAATGTTAAAAGTTATTTTACTTTCTGTAGATTTTTGGAGCTTGCACCAATTTAGCTTTTGAAGTATTTTTGAATGATGCTGAGAAAAATGAAGTAATGCAATCTTAATTTATTGTTTGCACAATTTTTTCTTTATTTTATATCCTTTTTTGAGAGTCTAACTAACTTACACTTATTCTTATACACTAAAAAATGAAGAAATTCTAATACCAAGTTTTCTAACTTTAGTTCTGTTTTACATTTTTGATAGAAATTACCTCAGAAAAGTTATGTAATTTGGATGTGTTTTTTTATTTATTTTTCTCAATAAAATTTTTTTCATTTTTTAGGAAGAAGAAATGGAACAATTGAAAATTAATGAATGATTTTTTTCATTCAATAAAATTTCCAATTTTTTTATTGTTATATCCTTTGATCAATTCCTGTAGTGTGCCTGATAGACTACTTCGTTTTCAAATGAAAAGCCTATTCGCCCCCAACAATTTTGGATATTTTAAATTAGTGTATATGCAATAAGCAAATTTAATTAAAATATTTTCGCTGGAAGTATAGTATTTAAATTTCATCAATTTTGTAAAAAAATATAAAGTAGTCTTATACATTTAGGTGTCGGCTGAATACACTCTATTTTAAAGGATTGCTTGAATATTTGGTCTCCCGTGGTCTTTTCAAACCAGTAACTTTGAAAATTGCATAAAAAAATTTCGCCCCTCCAATAATTTTGAGGATGTGCATGTGAGTGATTTCATGAGTTAAATAATCGATAGATAGATGAATTTTTCAACTTGTATTTATAAAGTTTATATCAAAAATTGAAAGCATATTTATGTAGGTAAATTTAAGGTTAAAACCGAGTCACTTTTTTTCATCATATACCATAAATATATATCGTAAACTCTTTAGCGAAGGCAAGCAATCCTTCCTAGGCAAAAATAAAAGATTTCTTAAATTTACAAATTAATTGAAAAGATATACTTACAGAATTTTTAAACCATTATTTTGAAATGTTGCTCATATAGAGTTATCATGCTCGTTTATTGCTTTAAAAAGAAGTACTATGCTTTTCACTCAAAAAAAATTATACAAAAATATCGAAGAGTCTCAGGATTTATTTTATATTATTATTAGAAATATATATCTGGTAAAAAAAGATTGTCATTGTATATTCGAACATTTAAATTTAGGATAGTGAATTTATTAACCAGTTAACGATTTGAGTCAACAATTGTCGACCTTAGAGAAATAAAAATAGTATGCGTTTATAAATGTTTTTTAATACAAATCTGTTTTACATGAGATATCGTTGGATTTTTGTAGTCGTTTGTAGGTTAACCCTTTAGCAAAGCAAATGATTTTGACTAATCCCTATTGAATTTCATTGGAAATTTGAGTCCTCTGCGTTTCTCTATAGCAGGGGATACCAAACTTTTTTGAAGTTGACCCGATTACCAAAAAGCTAGAAAAGGCGGGACGGAATATTGAAAAGTTAAAAAACACAGGCATTATGCAATTCTTATTACTACTTGTTTAAAACTATATAAAGCAAACTCATTTTTATTTAAAAAATCATCCAACAAAAACAAATAAGAATAGTCAAAATATAAAAAAAATATATGTATAAATACCATAAAATTAAAACTGTATAGTAAAATATGTGATTTATAAAATTGACTTTTAATTATTAAAATAGCATTAAAGTTAACTTTTATATCGCTGCATCCAATCAAAAGTAATGCTTTTAAAGGTTTATCAGTCAGTCTTGTTCGCTAAGTTAACTTTACATACTTCATTTTTGAAGATGCTTATTAACAAACAAAAGTTGTATCAAAGAGTGGTGCCATATCAGCAGCAAATTTCTTTGAGCTTTGGAACTCAGTTATAGGTAAACAACAATAAAATTCCACAAGTTTTTTCCTCTATGATTTTTAAACATTTCATTTTATTGTAAATTAATAAGTTGTAGCAATAATTAAACTGGCACAGCATTTAATTATATAACTTCCAGTAATTTATAAGCAAAATTCTATGAAACATTGAAAAATCTTCTTTTTCTAATTTTGTTTGAAATAATAAAAGTTTTCTTCGAAATCCTTTGATGAGCATATTAAAATCACAAATAAGATAATCTTTTAAATCTAATTCATTCATATGAAATGCAATGACATCTGAAAATGAATATTTTGATAGCCAGATAGGATTACAGATCAATGGAGAACTTTTAATTTTATAAGAAAAATATTTATTTAATTTCGAGGCTTAAAAAATCGAAATAAAACTTTACCGCAACTGAGCCATCTTACAACTGTGTAAAAATACAAGTCTAAAAATTCTGAATTACCATCTTCAAGAAAAGTTTCAAAATGACAATGATTTAGTGCGTGTCCTCTAATGAAGTTTACAAAAGAAACCACTGGTTTCAGCACAGAATAAAGACTTTCCACATATCTTTCCCACATAAAGTTTGTTTGATGTAAAAGGCAGTGAAAAAAATGAATTGCCATATCTTCTAATTTTGCCAAACTAACCATTTTTTAATCTCAGCTATATTTTTCCCTCCATCATCTGCAATACCTCATTGATGATTCCATTGAAAATTTTGCAAAATTTTCTCAATTTCTATAAAAATGTCTTTTCCAGTCGTTGTAGCATGCATGCTAGCAAATACATAAACTAAAAATTTGCTGTCTTTTTCTTTGGCACTGAATGAACCAGCTAATTTGAGGAGTCAATTATGACTTTAAAATACTAGAAGAGTTAGCAAAGGATATAAAGTTAAGAGTAAATGTAAGAGAACAAAGGATATAAATATAATAATTCAAAAGTGAGAACAGCATATAAATCTAAAAATTGAAAAATAAGTAAACAAAAGAATCAGTATTCTCAATATTGTATTTGACAATAATCAACATATAATACATTTTGTTATTTTATAGAAGGTGTTTTATGTGTATACTGTATTTTAAATTTTAACACCTCCGCTTGTTTATCATAAAATTAGTGGATGTGTTAATTCGTTGAATAAGTTATTTCAAAGTTTTCCCCATGGAGGTGACAAAGTTGATACGCTGTGAGGATACATAAAAAATGGAAATTAACACAATATATTTCAAAAATACTTATCTTGTAAGACCTATTTATCCAACTCAGAATTTAGCTTGCGAGCCGAATCTGGCCCTAGGCCGTAGTTTGGTATTTTCTGCTATATAGGAACAATAACCAAAAATGGGTAAATTAAAAAAAGGAAAAATTACCTCTAGGACCAAAATTAACTGCATAACAAGGAATATGGCAGTAGGGTTTTCCATTGTGCTGAAAAAATTTGTAAGATAAAAATGTATCAAATATATGAACGTAATAAAATAGATATAAAAATAAATAAAGGACAGTTTAATACTTAAAAATTACCAAACCAAAATAATAAAGATTTTGTTAAATAAATATGAATATTATTGATAAAAAAAATTTGTTCCCATGAAAATCGGTAATAAAATGATTTAAAAAATTGAAATTACGAAAGTTTTCAGATTTTCTTTTTATTAAAAAAATTAGTAAGTTTAATCTTTTAAAAAAATGTGAAAACGATAAGAAAATTAGATAATTTTATTCTTATTTTTATGAGATTATTGGATTTAGATAGGGGTAATGTGCTGACATTATTTCCTATATTTTGATAATTTCATAAACTAATTTAGTTAACAATGTCATTTAGATGTTTATAATTAAAATTACAAAAATAATTTTTATATATCATATTGTTTCAATATTGCATAGAAAAGTGGATTTTTAAATGTTTTTTTTGAATTTTTGGTCATTTATTTAAGTATTTATATACGAAAGTTCTCTTTAAATTTATCACTTTTCGGCCTCTTTTGCCACTTGTTAACTTTAATCAGAATTTAAATTTTGTGCAAATTTTTACAAATCACTATATTTTTACTTGGATTAACTAATTTTAAATTTATTAGAATTTCAATTTTCGATGATTAATAAACTTATCGAAATTGTTTATATCTAATGTAAAATAACAAACTAGTAGGTTCAACCAATTAGTAAAATAACTCACTCAATTGTATTTACAATTTACAATTAGTTTAGTATATTTACTTTTATCATTGAAAAATGTATTATTAAATCGGTATAATTAGGCATTGTTAAGAATTGGTCGAATGTGATAATTCGTTGAATGCGACATTTGGGTGAATCATATAATTCGTGGATGTGACAATTCGTTGAACGTATTTTTAATTTACAAGATAAATTACAACAAATAACTCCATTGATCCCAAAAATAACTCCAAAACGAACTCTAAGAAGATTAATTTTGGAAACTAGCTCTAATGCTAACTCTAACACAAATTTCAATATTAATAGTAAATTTTATTTGTCAAAATTTTCAACGAATTGTCACTTCCATCAATTTTATGATTCACTCAATTGTGTTTCAACAAACATTCACCCACTTGTCTTTGGACCAATTGACGTGCACCTTGAGAGAATATAATTTTAAATTAAGAAGAGCTGCAAGAAGTTGGCAGCGTCAAGGTTAGTTGCAGAGAAGAATGAATTGCAAGTTAGCAGTGTCAAAATTAATTAATATAGCCATTTATGTAATAAAATGAGTCAATGAAAAAGTGTCTTTTTTTTAAATAAAGACTTTAAGAAGATCGTTATTTGACACTTTTATATTCATCGACTTCAAAAAAAGGTAAACAAAACTATTAATCAACACGTAGATTTGACTATTAATCAAACACGAGTAACACAAGAAAAAACTAAGAACAATGTAAGTATTTCGAAATAATTTTATGCAATTCGTAAAGTAGTATACACAAAAATGATAGATAAAAAATAAAAAGATGACTCCTTTGTTTTTTAGTTTTGTAATGAAAGTTTTAAAGATTCAAGAAGCAGAAAATGTTAAACATGTATATGCGATTGTATCTCACAAACTTTACGTGTGAATAAGTGCATGCGCGTTATATTAGCATTTGTACGTAACCTAATTTTATGCTATACAATGATAATTAGTTTATACTTGACTAATACACAATACAATATCTCATAACAGCGTGAAATGAACACAGAAATGAGCGCTTATATAAAAAAGTTCTTACACAAGACTAATTCGATAATAATGAAAGAACTATGTAAATAATGTTATTTAGTGACACATAAGCAGCATGGGTATTATAAAAAACACATATTGATCAAACATGTACTTACATAAATACACATAAACCTCATTTTGTGTAGCATAGAATTTAAATGAAATTATTCTAAGGTCTCTATATAAAAGAGAAAATACAAAATAGTTTACAAAAATAAAACCAAATAGTCTTCATCAACATTACAAGAAAGCAATTCAAAGACCCTCATTGGATTAATTTACAGTTCTATTGATTTTACTATTACAAGTTTATCCCTTCTATCTTAATTTTTAAGGGTAAACATTTTAATGGATAAGGATTTTTGAAAAAAGTTAAATAGATAGTAAAAATGAGAAAGTTAGTTACTTATTTAAATTGTTTGTTAGCAAAAAAAATTGCTGTCGTTTTCTTAAAAAAAAAAAGAGAAAATGTTCTTGATCTAAACGGATAACTGGTAAAATATGGATGAAAAACTTTAGAATAGAAAACTTAAATTTTTAAAGATTTTTATTCTCTAAGTCGAAGTCATAATTTACTTTTAAAAGTAATTTTACAATCACTTCAATAGCATATGACATCTGCAAAATGTAGTAGTTATTGCAATACTTAAGCCATTATAATCATCATTACAATATGAATGTAATTTTCAAAAGTCTACGATTAGGCATTGAATCCTCTTATTAAAAAGTATATCACATTCAAACATTATGAGTACTTTTATACTATTAATCAATCAATTTTAAGGTTAATTTTTAGAAAAGTTAAGTCTGACAAAATATTACAACTATAAAAAAACTTATTCACTATATTTTTCTACTGTTTTCAATTTTGTTCATTTCTTAACTTTGAACTTCTTTTTTATGTTACCTATTACCTGTTTTTAATTCAGCTTAGTTAGCTTCAAAATAATTTTATATCTAATGTAAGTTAAAAATATATGGGAAAAATTAAAAATAATTATTTAACGTGTTGTTTGTCTTGAATAAGAAGATAAAATTGTGCAATAGCATTGACACGCCAATCCGCATGCATTCTTTCAAATTTAATCGATTTATATTTTTGGTTTTGCTATTAACAAGGGCCGAAAATGCGGATTCACAAAGATAAGTTGTGACAAAGGGAATAAGAACATGAATAGCTCTCTTTGTTAAAAGAGGGTTGGCTTGTAATAATGCACACAAAAATTCTTCCAAGCTCTTTGTGTTAAATTGGATTTTTAGTAATTCTTTTGTCTTTTGATTACCTTTAGCAAGATCATTATCACAAATACAATCTATATCAACAAAAAAAATTGCGAATCCAATTTTCTACTGTGAGGTTTTCTAAACATGATTAATAGCCAATAAAATAGTTCTGCAGAGTAACCAGTTGTGCAAAGAATTCTGTCTATAATAATTTAAATAAGTCTTTGTTACCCAAAACTTTCTCTAAAATTGGAAAGTTTGCAAAGCTTTCTGTTTCTACCTTCTTTTCCACAGTAGCAGTTTAGTTTTGTAGCATCTACAATCATAACTCCAGGACCTTTAATAGCCAAATTTACTTCATTTATATGTCTAAAAATATCTGACAAATAGGCTTAGTTATAAATAAACTCTTCATTATATAAAGTTTCAAATTGTTCTAAAAGTGAATTTTCTTTCTGTTTCAAAAATAGTAAAACTTCTGATCTTAGTTCAAATAAAACATAAATTCAAGATTCGTGCTCTTGAAAGCCAAAGTACTTCTGTTAAAGAAGTTAATAAAGACTCACAAATACACGTTACAATGGTGAAAAAAAGCTAATATAACAATATCAAAGGCATTTAAAAAAATTCCAGAAAAAAAAATATATAAATGCGAACTTAATTTGAAAAATGTTACCATAAAGTAAAGAAGTATTATGATTAAAAAAAACCAAAACTTGAATAACAGTACTCGTTTCTGCAAATATAGATGCCTCAGACAAACTACCCCTGTACCCAAAAACCCCATATATTTTTTTAATTTGAAACATCACATGTTGAATATAGCGCATATGAGAAAGCTTGGGAGAATAGAGAAGTTTTTGTTAAGAAATCTTGATCATAAAATGAGAATACAAGGAATAAAAATTACTCTTTTGATGGATAAATCTACTGCACCAGAATATTTACCAATTTTTTTTATAAATAAGGAAATTTTCTTTTGGAATTATTGATTGAATTTTATGTTGTAAACAAACTTGCAAAAGTCGAACTTCGTATAAGTCCAAGTTTTTTTCTGGTCCCAAGCGATTATATTCAGATGGAGTTTATATATAAATATATAAAGCAACAGAAAACAGTAAAACGCAACAAGAGGTCACTATAATAAAAAAAACTTAGGAGACGTTTATATATAACGTTTTTTATGCACTTTATAAAATGGGAAGTAAAAATACACACACACACACACACACATACACATAATATAATAAATTCTCTTTGACTATTTACAAATTATTATTATTCATGCACTTCCACAAACATTTTGATGTATAAATATAGAAGAATCAAAGCCCTCAAAGAGCAATTACGAAATTTTAAATATGCTTTATATTATATGTGCGCAGTAAATAAGTTGCATTTTTCATTTGATTTATCATTTTTTATTCTTGATATAATTTCACAAGTATTGCATTCCTAATGCATGCAGTAAATATAGGAAGTATATAAGATCATTAAATAGTAAGATACGTAGTATGAAATGGTTGCAAAAGTTTTACAGGAAAAGATACAAATTTAAAAGAAACCAAGTAGTGATGCTGATATTTTTACCTTTGATATACACAAATATATAGAAGGAAATAGTGGCAAAAACGTAATGCAGTGTCATATATAACCTATATTTCAAACTTGTATACACAACATGTAGATTTGTAAAATAGAGTAGAAGAATTTACACTATTCATGCAGTTTCAGGTGAAAAAATATAAAGCATAATACACTTGTCGGAAAATAAAATGTTATAAAATAATGATACAGGTGCAGCTTAGCTTTGATCGTATTAAATTTTGATAGGTATTAAATTAATAATAATCAATTGTCTCAACAAATTATAAGGATGAATGCAGAGTTAATACGTGTATTTAATTTATTCTAAACCTAGACTAAGAAACAGATGTATATTAATGTGAATATATAAATCAATATATTATAACATTACGTTTTAAAGAGTATTCGTAAAGGTAAAGATACCTTGTATGTAGTGTCTTCATAGATAAGAAGCAATTGCATTGCCTGTGTCAAACTATGAGGAAATAAGACTTGATGGATTGAACCCAAGTACCTTACTTTTTGTATATGAATAACTAATACATACCAGATGTTCTTACTAAGGAAACAGTTAAGGCTGAAATTACGTTTTCACATTTAACAAAACTCATTTAAAATTGCATAATTTTGAAAAAGAATTTTTGTTTCATAATTTTGACATCAAAATGCAATTCGAAAAAAGAAAGGATTTTATTAACTAGAAGATTAGTTTAACATATGGAAAACTTATATTCCAAGTAAGATATTTTACCAATAAATAGTTAGTTTTCTAAAAAACTAAAATAAAATAAGATCAATTATTGAGAAAAAGGGAACTAAAGATATTACAAAATAAAGGAACTAAATACTTTAAGAAAAGATAATTAAAAATTAAAATACTTCTGCGTGGTTTCCTGGCGTTAAAACTTTACAACATCTTTCACATTTTAAACAGTATGGATGCCAATCTTTGCCAAGAGAAGATTTTTTTTCAGCTAAATACATTCTATTATTTTAAAAAATATACAAACTTTGACTATTATCAAAAAATTACGCAAAGCGAATGGTAAAAAAATATTATGTGGAAAATGAAAGCTAAAAAAACAAAATTAAGGATTGACATGATCTGGCCTATATCGAAAAAGTGGCACTTCATGGAAGTGATATAGCAAAGGGGTGTCATAAATACCGTATTATAGATGACACAACGATGGAGTGACAGAAAGTATAATTAAATTTAATATTCAAATTATTAAATTTCTTGTTTTCCACCAAGAAATTATCTTCCACCTCATATTTGTTTACATTTCTTAAAATGAAATACAAATTGTGTGCAATCCTCTGAAGATATTCGTCAAAAGCAAAAGTTCTATGCCTCCTGACAACAGTTGCAAGCGTCTCTTCCCTCTGGATATGTTCTCACTTCTTTGTTAATTTGTTCCCTGCAATCAATGACTCCATCCCATAACCTGTGTGATGGTTTTCTGGGGATATTGCATACTTTGCGTAATTAAAAAGAGAAATGTAGAGATATTACTCTTTTGAAAGTGATGTTATGTTACTCCTATTAAATGTAACACTTTGAACAGAACAGGCATGATCAGATGTGAAGATAGACGAAAATTTTTATTCATATGAAACTATAATAGTTTGGTTATTATAAGGCTATACTTTAAAAGCGTCAGTATTTAGATTTTAGAATAATAATTATATAAATTCATTTAGGACCTTCCCCATTTCCTCTATATTTTTGGTTACATCTGCATATAAAAAATAAATATATATTGGTTGACTGGCAAGCCAAAGGGGGGACAAAAAAACAAAGCTTTTTTTCTCTTGACAAGCCTACTCTTATAAATATGTAAGAAATTAAGATATGCGATTGATAACTTAGGATTACCCGATGAAATCAAAATTCCAAGTCTAATATAAATGATTTTTATGAGACATACAAAAATCAGGGCATTAGAAAAGAGAAAAAATTTACGTTTCAAATTTTAAAATTAATCGATTGGAACAATCATAAACTATACACTCAACCCATATTTAAAGGTCACGTCTATTAAACGAAAACCTGTCTAAAACGAGCAGTTTCAATTTCCCCATTGTAATCTTGATTGAGCTGTTTCTACCTTGATTTAGCGACCAACCTTGGGCAAAGACCATTTTTGATGGTTTCTTAACCCTTAGTGAACGGATGGGGTCCATTAGTACCCCAGTGAGTTTTTATACTCAAGTTTTTTTTCAATTTTTTTTTAAAATTATTAATATTCTCTGTATTTTATCATTCGTGGTTCATGAATATTTACAAGTAATAATATCTTGACAAAATCAATTTTCTAAAGAATAATACTCATATTACTACAATGAGAATTTTATTTCTCATGGACCCCATCAGTTAGACAAAAAACAAAAAAGTCGTGTACAAAATGTGGCAAAGCTGTATGTGAAGCCCACTATTTTTATATTTGTGAAGATTGCACACCAAATTAAATTCATTAATTTCATTATTATTTGTTTTAATAAAAAAAATAAAAAAAAAACTATAAACAAAGCTTTTTTTTTACTATTTTTTTCAAGTGGACACTATAAAATTTATACATCATATGTTGTTATAGAATTTCATCACAAAAGTGTCAATAATACATATGTAAGGTTTAGAAATCTTAAACTCATACAAAATGTAGTTATTTAAATATAATGAAATGGGGTCCACATGGACCCCATTAGTTTTCTAAGTAATTTTAAAGACTCAGTCCACGAAGGGTTAATCGGTTAACGAGCAGAGTTGACCTTATAAAAATATTATCGTCTGCGTTTATAAATGATTATAAATTAAAAATTTTAAAAATAATAAATGTATCAAAATACTTTTTGATACAAATCGTCTGCTTTATATTAAACATCATCTGATTACTCTAGTCTTTAACGGGTTAATACAGTTGGATTTTTTACAGGGGCGCACAAAGTGGAAATTATTGAAGGTAGGGGGTGGGACGTATTTTTTTAATAGTATTTACTTTAAAAATTTCCTATCAATGTATTTAATTTTCATATTTTATATAGAAATTTCATTAAACCATGAATATATTTTAGCAAAAATAATTTTTAAAAAATTTTTATTCATAAAAAAAGAAAAAAACTTTATTTATTTATTTCGTAGGGGGGGGGGGGGGGTAATCTACAAATTATCAATCCGGGGGAGGTAATTCATATATAAAAATGGCAGTTTATTTTGACAAATGTTACCAGATAAATCATTAGAATTTATAATTATGAAGTATTATGATTCAAAAGAACCTAAAACTTGAATAACAGTACTCGTTCCTGCAAATATAATGAATCAGACAAACTATCTCTGTTAATAATTGGAAAATCTAAAAACCCTATATATTAATTTGAAAAATTACCTGTTGAATATAGCTCATATGAAAAAGCTTAGAAGACTAGAGAAGTTTCTAAAAAATTGTTAAGAAACCTTGATCATAAAATGAGAATAGAAGGAAGAAAAATTACTCTTTTGATGGATAAGTCTACGGCATCAGAATATTTAGCTAATTTTTTGAATAAATAAGGAATCTTTCTTCTGGAAAAGTTTCAAGAAAAATTTAAACAAAAACTAATTAAGGTTCCACTTTAAAAAGTATCTACTATAGCAGAGGTACTCAATTGGCGGCCCGCGGTCCGAATCCAGACCTTTTGAGTGTTGTAGATGGACCCCAGGCGAACATTATTATTAAGAATTTCAATCATTATTTATTATTAAAATGAACATATGAAATTATAATTTTATTATTATTAGTTAATACAAAGTACAATATAATTTATTTCCATTGCAAATGTTATTCTCCTAAACTAAGCTTTATCTTATCTTTAACTTATCGCTTTATAGGTGACATGGCATGTTCGAAAAAAAAGGTTGATGATGAAAATCGTTCCTTCAAGGAAGAATAGATAAAACAGTAGGCTTTCACTCTTCCCACAACCAGCTCTAAGCCAATTTGCCTTATATGTAGCGAAACCATTGCCTTAGCGAAGAGCAGTAATATGAAACGCCATTATGAAACTAAATACAGTGGATTTGAAAAGATGTATAATCAAGGAACTGAAGAGAGAAAAAATATAATAATTAAGCTTAAATCGCAGTATGAGAGGTCAATCATAGTTCTTGTCAATACTATGACAGCCCAGGAGAAGGCATTGGAGTTTGCTTGGATCTTGGGAAAACAAGAAAACATTTGAAAATAAATATAAAATAAAGAAATTCAAATTTGAAAATTGTAAAATCTGGGAGTTCAGGCAAGAAATGCACAAAACTTGGTTGAATTGGTCAAATTCTCTAAATCATAATTGGTTTTATTAACCCCAAAATCTGTCAAGGATTAATATCAATGCAAAAAAGATGTCAATAAGCTGTAGTTGGGAACAATGAATGTGCAACTAAGTATTAGAACATGTGCCCAATATCTTTACGTGTATTGTTCTGTTATAAAGTCTGTGTCGAAATTGAAGTAAGACGTAGGTTATAGAAGAGCCAGTCGAAATCTTAAAAAGTTTGGATAAGACTGAAAGACAGGGTTCTGACTCCGACTCTGAAATTGCAAATAATGGTTTATTTTTTTTAAATATATTTTTAATCGATTAAAAAGGGTTACTTTATTTCTTTTAAGCATCTGAATAATTTTACAATGAGAAAAATAAGCATTAAATATCAATCTTGCATCATATTTTAATCAGATATTCGTCTACAAAATGTAAACAAGAGTTGAGATTCAGACTCCGGTAATTACTTAGTTTTGGACTTGTCACTTTACAAGAATTTTTATAACTAGCTTCACAAAATATAAATAATACTTCATAAACAACATAAAAAATTTTGTGTATAACAAATTAAACTTGAACAAAATAGAAAAAATGCATAAATATTAATTGTAAGCCCTTTAAATTTTGCGCAAAATTTGTTATAAGAAATCGTCTAAATTTAGAAAATTTCTGAAGAAACTTTAAATACACAAAGTAGAACATTATAAAAATATTTGAGTATTAAACTTTTTTGAGTATCTTATTAAAAAAGGAGTGTAAAACTGTAAAATATTAAAGTAAAAAAATACAAGGAATATAAACTAATGATATTGCTTCCAAATATTTTGACTATCTGAAATTAATTTATGTTGTCGCTATCATATTACACTTTTACCTGTCCTACATATTTATCCTGAAGAAAAGTCATTGTAATGCACTCAGCAAAACAATGCATTTTTTTATAATTTTAATATTTATTTTATGAATTGTTAGTAAAATAACATAATTACATATACATATTTAAAATAATTTTATTATAAAAATTAAGGAATAAAGTTGTTATACCAAAATAAACTTCCTTTTTACATCTTGGACACTTCATTCCTGAATTTTTAAAATTAAACAAGCAGAAGAGAAAGTGATAACAAAATAAAGAGTTAAATTTTAAAAAAAATTTTAATTAATCTAAAAAGATATTTTTTTAAGGATTATATATATATCAATCAAGAAAATTTACTCCTAAAATCCGTCAAGGTTATCAAAAATTATAAGCAGGTCAAGGTATACAAATAAATTCAATTCAATTTATTAAATTAAGATTTGCTACCACAAAAAGCAATAAATATAGTAAGACACTGTAAAATAACAAAAAAAGAAATTTTTTGCTAGTATTAGATGGTTCAACCTACTTAAAGATAGCAACCAGCCTTGTATTAACTAAAACACTCATAGTAAATTAGGCACTCTTCTCTGAGGAGGCTATTGTGAAAGTTGCGCTCTCCTTTTTAAATCGCCATTGTTTCAAGACCAATTGGATAAAATAGTGAGCATAGTGACTATGGACCATCTGTTAGAATTCCAGTAAATAGGAGAATATAATGGCAATCTGTCATGCTCACATTTTTGCACTTTAACATTAACGGTTTAATATATAAGAAGAAAGGGGTTAGAAGAAAATATATATACAAAATGACAGGCTAAAAAGTAATTTTTTAATGTTGAAGTATGCGAAAAACGAACTAAAAAACGTATGATTGAAATTAAAATTTTTTTGTACTAGCATTTGAATGATGGAGTCAAGATAAGGAAACCATACTGCTCTTTTGAAGTATTCGCTTACTGACTCTGCTGGAACATTGTTGCGGTTTTTTTGCCTTGGAAGTTTAATTTCGACTCCAATATTAGCAGCTAATTATTCACATGATGGAAATACACCATGACTTTTGTTTTCCCATTCGTCCGATGATTTTCTCCATTGAAATAAAGTTTCTTTTACTAATTCAATATTTTGGAGGCAAGCAATCAAGTCTGCATTTATTAACTGTAGTGTTTTGGAGAGATGATGAGTTAGAGTCATAACTTTTTTCCCATGCTATTGACACTATCAAAGCAGGGTCCAACAAACTTTTCATTAGTGAAGTTGCTTTATCTGAGATTTTCTTTTCCTTCAATTATATCTTCTAATGTGTTGATAATCGATAGAAAGTTAGCCTTAAAATCATAATGGCATCTTGTCGAGCAACAAATCTTGTTTCGCTATACGAAATTAGATGTAAATTACTACTACCAGCATCTTTAAATTTTTTTCCATTATATTTCGCCTTTTACTTGAATCATTTATAAAATGTATAACAGATTCAAGAACACAAAACAATTTTAGAAAACTCTTCTCTGTTCTGAAATGAAAAATTCTCAAAATCTGTACGATTGAACGCGGGTAGAGAACTTTTTTGTGAGCTCCAATCTGTATATACCGATTGTTTCGATTCCATAGTTTGCTATGTACATTAGGGTTTGCTCCCGGTTCTGAAATACCGGGATGTTCCCGGTTCTAAAAATTTGAGAACCGTCTCAGAACCGGAAAGTATTCCCGTATTTGTTCCGAGAATAAGGTCTCACACAAAATCCTTTTGAAAAAACTCTTTATGAAGTGACGTTGAAGTTTTTTGCATCCTATGTTTTTGGAAGGAAACAGTTTGTCAATTATGGTAAAGCTAATTCATCTCCTCTCTCTATCAGTAGAGGCGTTCCCCAACGATCTATATTGGGTCCGTTACTTTTTGACATATATATGAACTATTTTTTTGAATGTACTTCTTTTTTCAATGTCATAATGTATTCAGGTGATGTGACTCTATTCTTTCCTTATGCTTTGAACTATATGATTCCTTTGCACTAAATTTTTCACAAATATAGCAATGGTGTTTAAACAATCATCTTACACTTAATGAAGCTATGATTATTTCGAATAAGTCTAATGTAGATCATGCACTTTTTTGCAAAGAAGATTTAAATGTCTTTTCCAAAGTTAGTTTTCTTGGTTTGATCATTGACAATAAATTATCCTTCCAGCAACACGTCAATCTTCTCTCTTTAAAAGTTGGAAAAATTATTGGAATTCTAAAGCACAAACAAAAGTTTTTCCCAACGCATATACTTTTAATTCTCTTGAAGACTCCCTTTCTCCCCCGTCTTTGTTACAATTTGATTAACTATAGACATTGCAATTTACGCTTACTAGAAGTTTTAAACAAAAAAGCTATACGAGTTGTCTCCAAAGCAAAAAAATTTTCCCACACAAACGATTTATTTTTAAGGCATAGTCTGCTGAAATTAGAAGATATCTATTCTCAAAAATTTGTTATGTTTCTCTTATCAAATTTAACTCCTCTCATGAACACTTCCAAAATCTGATTACATATACATCCAGAGCCCGCACTAACCAAAAGCAAATTCGACCAATATCGAAAACAAGAGCTAAAGAAGATCATAAAAGTAAGGTGATGAGGATTGAGGAGTATAATTAACTATTATTAAAAAAAAGCGAAAGAAGAAATCTTTTTATTAACAATATATTATTTTTAGAGTAATAAAGCAATTTACATGTCAAACATTTAGCGCGGGCCCTGTACATCCAAACCACATTACTCTTTCAGGAACGTATATAATTTAGAGAAAGACTTGCTTTACCAAATTTGTCAATAAGATATAAAGTAGTTGTTTTTTACGAATCGTATTGAATGTTGTTAGGAGAAGGTGGTTCAAAAATAGTTTAAAAAAATTTCAAAATGTTTTTTCCTCTCTAAATATTCTCCGCGAAGTATATGCACTATGAAAGACTGCTTTAACTGTTCTAATTTTTAAAATAATTTTTTTATCTTATCCTATTCTGTGTAATATCCTTCAGCGGTTTGCATAAACCTTTGGATTTACACAAATTTTAATCTTTTTTTTATAATAATGTAATATGAGTTTTCCTACTTTTTAATGTCTTTCGATATTGTGACTGAATTTAATATAGTTCTTCTTCTTCTTCTTAACTTTGTTTATACTCTCGTATCACCCTCCACATGTTATCCTGTTTTCAAGCAGAAAGTCAATATTCCTATATTTCGAGATACGTTATTCCTATTTCTACTATTTAGGATCCTATCTTGAAATAAACATATATTTGCATATGGGGTGTAATTTTTGGCTTTTTTGAAGCCAGTATACTGAATTAGTTAACTATTTAATTTTAGGACACAAGGATGAGCCCAATTTTGAGGTTCATTTTCCTTTTTTGGTTGTGGAGTACATTTCAGATCATATAATAAATTTCGAAAACACTTTTCTTATCAACACATGCAAGATGAGAAACATAATGCAGAGTCAAATATTGTTTTGCATTCCGATGATAAGATTGAAGGGGTATCTCATTTTAAACATGAATCAGCCTTTTTTTGTTGAATTTGAAGTCTAATCTCAATCTTAGTCAAGCGAATATTAAAAAATTAATTAAATTTATTTGAAGAGTATTTTTTTGACTTTAATAAACTAATTAACGATTTAAACTTAACTCAGCATCAAATAATTCAAATCAGAAAAATGTTCAATCAAAAGCTCTTTGCTTAGTTAGAGACAGAGTATCTTTAAGATAAGGTTTTTAAGCAAATTTTTTCTTTGATCAAACCAAAATCAATTGAGCTAGGAGTTGAAAATAGAAACAAATTTGGCAAAAATAGTGCCAATAAAGTAATAGGTCATTATTTTCCTATTTTTGAAACAATCAAAAATCTTTTGAATTCTTGTGATATTTTTGTGAAACATAATGTATTTTCTTGTGACAATAGGATGTTCGATATATTTGACGGAAATTACTTTAGTTGTTTAAATAACAGCTCGTAAGAAAGCACACTTTAATTTGCTTTGCATCATGATGATTTTGAAGTAGTAAATCTTATAGGAGCGCATCGAAAGAAACACAAAATATCTGTGTTTTATTGGTCACTTTTGAATTTACCCTCAGAATTTAGACATAAAGTCAAGACCACACAATTGTTAGCTATGGCTAAAATAAAAAATATTAAAACATTTGGTCAAAAAAGCTTACTTAAAAATGCTAACATTACACACAGATTTAGATATTTAAAAAAAAACTTATTTATATATATACACACATGCATACACACACATCTTTCCTGGTTCCAACCAAAGCGGCTCGGTCGCTGCTGGTAAGGTGATAACAAGATATCTGCCAGTAGAGGCCAACAACAAGAACTTTCTAATTTGTAGTAAAAATAAACATATTCGTGGACGTCTCCTATTTGTATTAGGAGACACTTTGGCCGCAAACTTTATTAGGGGCTTTAAAGAGGGCGTAAGCTTTGAAATAAGCCATGTGTACTTCATAATGTACACATTTTTAACGAAATAAAGCTTCGAAATGAAAGAGAACACAGGACTAGGTGTGAAGTATTAGAAAGTATGGACGGAAAAAGTAAAAAATATTGGTCTCAGAAATACGGGATAACCCGTAAGAGTTTTTTATGTGAACTTCCCTATTTTTATCTAACTAAAGATGTCCCAGATGATGCTATGCATATTTTATTTCAAAGCGGTGTTCCTTTTGAACTCAAACTAATTTTGAATGAGTCTATTTATAATAAAAAATACTTCTTTTTGTAAAAACTAAGTTCGTTGTAAAAAATTTTGATTTTGATTTGCGTCAAAAAACGATAATCCTACTTAGAAAAAAATATTTCAATTCATAGCATACTTTTCCTATGACATCTATTGAAACACAAAATCTTATGACCGCATTTTCTTTTTTGATTGGGAAGATTATTTCGGTGAAAAATAAAAACTGGATTAATTTCTTTTTATATGTTGTTATACGATCATAGAAAAAACTTCAAACTTTTATACCCTGATACAAGCATGACTCCGAAATTATACTATCTATCTGATTTTGTTGACCAAATTAATCGCTTTGGAAGGGGGCATAATCATTGGTGTATTAGACTGGAAGCTAAGCATAGTGTTTTTAAAAACGTGAAATGAATAAACTTTAAAACAAACGAAAAATATCTTTCATTTTATCACCAGAAGTCGATTTGTGTGAATCAATTTAAGAATGAAGGAAGCAAAGTTGAAGATTGTTTGATTGAGTCTGATTTTGTAACCGAAGGAGGTTACATAATTAAAAATTATATCTGGAACAAGTTTATATAATTGATCGAATAGATTTTTTTTCATCAAAATTAGAAATTTTAAAATATAGCAAACACACTCACATATTTTCTTGTAAAAAACTTTACGATTAAGAGATTTTTAGAGTCGATAAGTTAACTTATAAATGGCCGCAGTTAATTCAGCATTACAAGGAACAATGTAATGTTAAATAATTTTGATTTTTGTTAGGGGTAAACTTTGCATAATTTTATTTGTATTTCCTCTTATATATTTCAAAAAAATGTAAAGTTTTATAAATTCAATGGAAACTTTGAAAATCACTACAAAACAAAACAATTTAGAAACTTCCTCACAGAAACTTAAAATATTTTGTTGAGATTGAACTTTTTGGACGAGTTTGTCTCATCTATTAAAGGTTTTTTTCTGATTTTTTTAGAACTTAAAAATATATGTATCTTAAGATAATGATATCGGTGGACCAACTTTGGTAAATCTACAAGATAAAGAGTTTGAAAAGCTAATAGGTGATAAGCTCGGTCTTTTGAAAAAACTGAATTTCTTGATTTCTATGGTGAAAAAAGTTTGGACTTTGTTGAAGTTTTTACACTGACAAATTTACAGATAGTAATTTTGAACAAAATAATACCCCGCCAAGCAGTAGTCTAGTAACACATCTTCTTTCTCCTTCTTCTTTGCCTACACACCTTATCCCCAAGTTGGGGGTCGATGGCTGAGATCCGCTGTATCCACTTCTCTCTGTCCACTGGGGCGTCTTCTCTGAGTCCAAGCCCCTGTAGTCGCTCTTTCAGCCCAACTCTCCATGTTTTTCGTTGTCTCCTTCTGCTTCTTTCCAGTATATGCACCCATATGTTAAGACCATTCGAACAATTGTCGTGTAAATCTTCGCTTTGAGTTTCATTGGCATTCTTTTATCTCTGATGATCGCTTTAACTAGCTGGCATTGACTCTTCCTTGGACGTCACTTTCACAGCTTCCATTATCCATAATTTGCAAGTATTTGAAATTTTTAACCTGTTTCAGCTTATTCATGTGTCTATCTTCTAATTCCACTTGAATATCCTCATTTTTGCTACATATCATGATCTCCGTCTTTTCAGCATTCACCTTCAGCCCGTATTTTTCCAAACTCTCTTGCCATTTTATAATTCTCTTTCTTTTTATTATTTCTTTGTTGTCTGCAGTATTGCTATGTCGTCAGCAAATAAAAGTTCCCATAAGTCTTCCTTTTTTAAATGATTCGATAGTTCATCAACAACCAACGTAAATAATAATGGACTCAATGCCGAACCTTGATGCAGACATATTTTTACTTCAAATTCTCTTGAAATTCCTTCTGCCGTTTTAATAGATGTCTTTGGATTTTTGTAGATTTCTTACACTAATCTCACAAGTTTTTCGGATATTCCCTTTTTATGCAAGCACCAATAGACTACTTCCCTATGAACAGTATCATATGCTTTCTCTAGATCTACAAATCCACAAAAACTTATGCATTTCTTTCAATTTTCTTTTCTATTAGTTTTCTTGTGATAAAAATTGCGCCTATTGCACTCTTTTCAGGCATAAATACAAACTGATTTGGGTTTATCTATATCACTGAACGAATTCGCTTGTGCAAAATTCTTTCTAGTATTTTCTGCCTCTGCTCCAGTAACTTCACCCCACGATAGCTACCACATTCTAAGATCCTCCCATTTCTTTTTCCAGATGGGTACTAATACGTTTTTCCTCCACTCTTCAGGTATTTTTTTCAATCCAAACTCTTTTAGTAGGTCTATCATCCATGTTATCATTTCTTATCCTCCTGCTTTAATTATAATCTCACTAAGTCCAGTTGCTTTATAATTGTCCATCTACCTGATTTGCTGTAATACTTCATCTTCTTTTATTATCTTTTCTGGTCCTTTAACGTTCAAAGCTTCTTCCAAGTCTTCCTTTTTATTTCCCATATTTAAAAGTTCTTCAAAATATTATGCCCACCTGTTCTTAACTTCTTTATCTTTGATAATATTGACTTTTCCAATCTCCTCCCTTTCTTTCTGTCTTGCTTTGGCAATTCTGTATATCTGATTTTCTCCCTCCTTCTTTCTTAAATCATCATACAGTTTTTATGAGCAACCGCCATACATTTTTTGGCTTCCTTCTTTTTGTTCCATATAATTCTTTCTCTTCCTTCAAGTTCGTTTTTTGCCGCTTCTTAAAAGCCATTTTTTTCTCTTTCAACACCCTTTTCACATTTTCGTTCCACCACCATGTCTCTTTTTGCTTTATTCCTCTTGGGTTGTTGCTTCCCAATACTCTTTCATTCACTGATATTAAATTCTTCTTTATCTTTCCAAACATTTCTTTTACATACCCAATCTTCTTCCTTTGTATACCAATCTCCTTTATGACTTTTTTAAACTCACACCTTGTTCCACTTTCCTTCAATTTCCAAATCTTTAGTCTCAGTTTTTCGAATATTTTGCTTGTATACTTTGTTTTTATACTACTCAAGGACAACCAATCGTATTGGCTGTCAATTTCACTTCTAGGAATAGCAATGCAATCCTTAAAATTTTTTGTATCTTTTTGCCTAATCAGGATAAAGATAAATTTGACTTTTCTTACCACCATTTTTGAAAGTAATCAGATGTTCGAGTTTTTTTCTATATTTTGTGTTGCAAACTAATAGTTCATTTCTTTGTGCCATTTGTAAAATTCTTTTACCATCTTCATTTCTTTTTCCATACCCAAGTCCTCCCTGTATTTCGTTGCAACCGTCACAATGTTCTCCCAAGTGTACATTTAACTCACCTCCAATTAATAACCTTTCATTTTCTTTCACTTCTTCAATCATTTCTTCTAAATTAGCCATAAACTTATCTTTTTCCTCTTTGTTACATTCATTCTGCGATGCAGATGCTGATATGATGGTTATCAGCTCATCTCCTCCCGCCAGCTTGATTCGAATCAGTCGATCCTCCTCTATTTTCACTTCTATTATTTTATTTTTCCATTTAGATGAGATTATGATTCCTACTCCATTTTTTTTGACTTTCCACTATAAAAAAAATTAGCCCCTTCACCTAATTCCTTAGCAGCGTTGCCTCCCCATCTGGTTTCCTGTACACACATCACTTGAAAATTTCTTTTCTTCCTTTCTTCTATCAACTCTAGACCCTTACCCTTCATCGATTCCACATTCCATGTAGCAAATCTCCAGTCTTTCTCCCTTCTCTTACAAGTTTTTCCAACATTTTTTTGACGTATGCAGTTGCATAAACCAACTGAGTACTTTGAGCTGTACCCCGCTTTTTGTTTGTTCGGAACATTGCATTAAGTAAATAGGGCTAAGGTTTTATGGCCGAATGCCCATCCTGACGCCAACCATTTTGTTTTCAAGATTGGGAACCTTTAGTCTTTGCTCTTCCTTGAGCTTAAACCACAGGCAGTGGCAATTTGTAATCAGAGTTATTTTCTTCTAGAACAATTGTCCGCCAAGACTAACAAGTTTGTTCTACCCGAAGCTGTAGGTTAAAGCGCCCACTGCCCGCTTTTTACCTCTAGATCATTTAGTTTGAAACATACTCGGTCACGAGAAAGCAGATCTAGAGATTTACTGCCAGAGGCTTTTTGAGACACTTGCCTTCTGAGGTATTTCCAAGAGAATAAGAGCTTATCCTTTTTCCCAACCTCGGCGTTAGCAGCATTTGGAATCCAAAAGTAACACATCAAACTTGTGTAAAGAAATATTGTGGGAAAAATTCCTGGGTAAATTTAAATACTTTCTTTATGTATAAGCTTATTAATTCTACTTTTTAGAGTTTTTTACAAAAGTTTCCAAACAAAGTAAAAACCCTGAGGTGGAAATGGAAGCGCAATCCGGGGAAAACTAATAAGTCAAGAAAAAGAACGGCAAGATTTTTATTAAATTTTAACCTTCAAGGTATGCAAAGTAACACTCATTTTTTTGAATAGGAAAAATTCTTTATTATACCCAGCAAATATTCTCGTCTGGAATAAATAGAAGAGGAAGCTTCAGAAATACTTAAAAATGAAACTCAAAACAACAAAATTTTTTTTTGCAATGCAAGCAACATTTTCTACAAAGAGGGAAAAAATTGAGAGCATTAGTGCTGCTGGTGTCCATGTTATCATCAAACATTTTTCCCATTTTTAGAAAGATTGAATATGTAATTTTCTACATGAAAACTACGTAACTCTATATATTAACTTTTTTACATTGAAAGAAAATTTTTCTTGATAAAACCACAAATTCACATCGACTCATTTAGCAGTAATTGGAAGCTTTGCTTCGAAAAATTAAGAGGATTAATTCCAAAGAATTTGAAGTAATGAGTTTTCAAGTTTATAAAAGCTAGTCATTATTCTTTTTTAGAGTAAAAAGAAAATTACTTAAATAACGAATTGGTTAACGAAATACAATTAAAACTTTCGCATTAAAACATTTTTTCACCTTTATAATCTCACTATTTTTTTATGATGAAGATGATATCTCAGATGTGGGTTGTCTACCTAAAATCTTGCTTTTATTTGAAAATAAAAATATAAAGTCAACCAAAATTGCTGCCGATGGACTGGCTTTTAGATGTACCAGCAAAGCACCCTATTTCAAAGGCACAAACTTAATTAAATTAAAAAAAAGAGGCGAAGAAAATGTTTTTCTTGGACCATTTTTTTTCAATAAAATTGTTTCATTCTATTATTTTAATTTTCTCCTTTTATTATAAAACATAAGACATACAAACACTTTAAAATAGAAATGTTTAATTATAACGCTGAAATATTATTCATAGTGTTTATAATTGAAGCAATTAACTTTATTTATAAAGTCTTTAAAATAAAACGATTGACTCATTACTTAAACGCGTTTAGGGATTACGCTTAAAAAACTGGGACAAATTTAATTGTGTTTAGATTCTAAAAAGTATTTTTTACAGTGTAGAGATCGTTAAAAGTTGGTAATTTCTATCTCTTTTCAAAAACAAAATGATTTTTGAACCGTTGTCGCCCCATTGTTATTATAACAAATCATGAACGGAGCAAATATTATTATAAAAAAGTATCCAATTAGATACACTGGAAAATTTAGTTATTGTATTAATGTGTAATTCGAGACAATGGTTTTTACACCATGTTCCTATCAAGTCATACGCGGAGCAAACTTTATTTTAAAATAGTATCAAAATATATACATAGGAAATCTTGCTATGTGGTGGTAATAGGCAATTGATTATAGTGAATAAAAATATGAGAGGTTGTCCCACATTTTAATCCTTATGACTTTCGGAAGATATAGTGACTAAAAATTATGATGGGTAGTCTCCCGTATCCAAAATCTTTTCCAAAATCCCGTCTCCTGGTCCAGTCTCGTCATATTTACTCGATCAAGGTTTGTTCTTTCAGTACAAATTTCTAAAAATGAAAAAATCCTATATATTTTTATTTATAAAAAATTCTATTTTTTACAAAGCCACATATTTTTCATTTCAATTCTGAATGATTGATCTATAAACAAAAAAATATAGTTAAAAAACATTATGAATAAATTCTCCAAAATGATCTTTGTATTTGAAAAGGAGGTAAAAGATTGGGCTTTGTTTCTTAAAAAAACATTATCAATCATTTCATCTGAAAAAGCAAAAAGCGCTGTTATAAATGACGAAGGAATGGTGCAAATAAATAAGAACGCAGAAAGAGTGAGCATAGAAAACATAACCTTATAACTTTTCTTCTTTCGGTTTTCTACATTTCTAGTCAGTACAGAGGTCGTATTGCTATTACTTCCTGAACTATTGACATTAGTACACGTTTTGTTGTGAGCGAAATTTTTATATACGATAATTACTTTGATAGTTAGGAAACAGGTGACGATTCCTGGAAGAAGCTTAAAAATGAAAATTCGTACAAGCTCATAGCCTTTGTAGAGTGAAGAACGTTCCGGGTCAAGTAAGTAGAAGGTGAACGTTCTAGGATGTCCATTCCTTCCTACGAAGCATGTTTCTGTACACAAAGAAAACCATTTGAATGCCGGAATGTAAGAAATAAGTGTCATAAAGAAAATGCCTGTTAAAATTGCTTTGTCTTTCTTATCCAACTTTTGATTTCTTCTGGTAGCATTTGTGGACACTTTTTGAGAAACGATCTTTGTGTACATTTTATAAATATAAAATGTGATTAAGAACAAGAAATACGCGTTAAAAGTCATAAGACTGACATTAGAAATGTAAACAATGTATATATTCCATGTTTTTGAGTAAACAAAATACAAATGATATTGGAATCCTATTTGATGAATAATAATACTCAAAAAACCCTCAAAAGCTACCAAAAAGCTGAAAATTGAAGAAAGGAAAAGAATTTGGTATCGTGCATGCTGGTAGCTCAACTTTTTAAAACAAAAAATGCTTGGAATGATGCTTAAAAGACCCAATACAAAAATAATTGGCAAAACTATCAAATGGGTTACTAGAATAGAATCTCCCTGTTTGTAAAATTCGTAGGGATTTGAGCAAAAAGTAGCTTCTAAACTATCTGATAGTATACAATCTTTCATCTAAGCGAGAAGCTAAAAAAGTTTAAAAGAATTTTTAGAAGAATTTCAAAGTATTGTGAAAATGCTGATCTTTTCTTTCTCTTGTACGTGGAAGTTTGCAATAAATTACAAAAGACGGTAAGATACTTTTAACAAATATCTATATCCAATTTATATTTCCACTTTTCTACTATCGAAGAATACAAAAGAAGATCATACTAATTAACATTGTGTATATGTAATGTATATTTTATTCAACCCTTATTATTCAATTGATGTACCCGAAACTTCTTTCCTCTAATGTAGAAATAAGATTCTTCATCCATTCAAAATTTAGAAATAAATACAATAGTAGTGCATAAAGAAAAATTTCTCATAAATTTCTGCTGAATCAATTTTGCGTTTGTATACGTACAAAGGATTTTTTTAACTTATTTTAATTAGGCATTCAACTCTCGTCATTAATCGGAATTTATAGAAACTGAAGATTATCCCTAAAAGATATTTACTCAATTGCTCCATCCATAATTTTGGTACTTTGGCAAGACCACGGAAGATAACATAAAATCAAGAAAATGATATGAGGAGCCTACAAAGTATACCTGGTTTTGCAAAATTATACTACTATATCTTATTTACAATATCAAAGAAATTCAAAAATCCTACTCCTAGTCAAGAGTTTTTAATAAAAATTTTCACACCCTTTAAGAATATGATACGTTAATAATAAATGAAATTTCATAGAACTTGAATCACATACATGTACCACCATTTTAATAAGGTTTTCTCTAAATTTAAAAATAAAGCATTTAAACCATGTATCAGCAGAAAGCTGTATTAAAGGAAATTATCATAGCCAAAGTTTCTTTTTACGAAATTTTCAAATTTTGATAGGAATTATTATCCAGCCTATGATTTTAATGCAAAATTTGGTTCCAAAACTAGAAAAAATAACAGGCGTTTTTAGAAGCTTATCCGGTTTGAACTGATATTTGGTATATATACGTAGTTATATGTTGTCCTTTTGCATTTCCATTTTGTCTTTTTGCATTTCTATTTTGTCATTTTCCTATTCTACCATAATCATATGTGTTTTTTGAAATAATAATTTTAGTCAATTAAAAAGGTATTTCTGAAGTGAAGGGCAAAATTTTTTAAAAATAATAAAAAAAATTATTGAAGAAATAATAAAATTTTGTAATGATTTAATTGCTAATTCGTTATGAAAAATTTAAAAAATTTAATATAAAAACAATTTTAAAATATCAAAAAAAGTTTTAAATAAAATTTACACATATCAAAACAATATAAACATTACAAAAAGAAAAAAATTAGATTTAAAAATGATAGATGTTGCAGAATTTTCACAAATGTATCTGTTTCCGAAATCTTGTTTTAGGTTCACTTATTTTTTGGAACCACTTTTTTTATTTTCAATCTGATTTGATATTTGAGTCGATCAGATATTTTGATGGGAACTCGGGTTCAAATGTTATTGAACCATAAGAATTGGAACTCTTTATGAAGACTTGTATAATGACTAGGGGCTATAGAGGGTATATTTGCTCACTTGTTATGTTTAAAAAAATTCGTTCTCGGGCATAGAGACCTTAAATTTTTTATTTTTTTTGATTTTTTTGCATTATAATGACTAGGGGCTATAGAGGGTATATTTGCTCACTTGTTATGTTTAAAAAAAATTCGTTCTCGGGCATAGAGACCCTGAATTTTTTATTTTTTGGACATGTTATATACATATTCTTCTTTCTGTCGTCATACTGATTTCGAATATACCAATTATATTGGATAAAAATGAAAATTTTATTCTTTATTTAAAAATTACACAAAACGAATATTTTTTCCAAAAAGTTCATTTGTGATATTTTGCCAAATCTATGCAAACAAATATAATAATTCATTACAGCTTTTGAAAAAACAAATTATATAATCTAACATACAAAATACATCAGACTCAAGTTTTATACTTTCTAAGAAAGTTTTAGTTTAAATCCATATTTTCTGAACTTTATTAACCCTATTAGTTTTGGGGGGGGGGGGGGGGGGGTGGCGTCCCCCCCTTCACTAAAAAATTAATTGTAGAAAATTGGCTGAATCATATCCCATCAAATTTGGGGACTTTTCCTAAAATCGCTAGCTGCATCTTTTGAAACCATTTTCATGGTAGTTGAATGACCCCTTCATGTTCAAAACTGTCAATCAAAATCAAAAATTAAAATTTTTCAGAAAAATTTTGACATTATCTGTACTTAACCTTATAACTTAGGATCTATATTATATAATACCCTGAAAATTTATAATTATATACAGTTTGGAACGCATAACACTTTATATATTTAATTTTTTCAATAATCATGGCTACTTTTTAGAAAATATACCTTTAAATTTTACATAAAATATATGTTTTTATACTAAATCGGTCATGCTGTTTTCATTTCTGGACTCATTTTTTACATTTAGGATTTGAAAATACCTATAAGTAGTAATCAAATTTGCG
>JAUIRK010000789.1:0-83198 GCA_030549495.1 Nectonema munidae
AATTTTGTAAGTTATAGGAGTCGGAATCGGTGTTCGAGTTGGATTTTTTTAATAACTTGGAATCGGATTCTGAGAGGAATTTTGGTAGTTATAGGAATCTGAATCGGTGTCGGAGTTGGATTTTTTTAATAACTTAGTGTCGGAGTTGAGAGGAATTTTGTAAGTAAATAGGAGTCGGAATCGGTGTTCAAGTTGGATTTTTTTATTAACTTGGAATCGGATTCTGAGAGGAATTTTGGTAGTTATAGGAATCTGAATCGGTGTCGGAGTTGGATTTTTTTAATAACTTAGTGTCGGAGTTGAGAGGAATTTTGTAAGTTATAGGAGTTGGAATCGGCTTTCGAGTTGGATTTTTTTATTAACTTGGAATCGGATTCTGAGAGGAATTTTGGTAGTTATAGGAATCTGAATCGGTGTCGGAGTTGGATTTTTTTAATAACTTAGTGTCGGAGTTGAGAGGAATTTTTTAAGTAAATAGGAGTCGGAATCGGTGTTCAAGTTGGATTTTTTTATTAACTTGGAATCGGATTCTGAGAGGAATTTTGGTAGTTATAGGAATCTGAATCGGTGTCGGAGTTGGATTTTTTTAATAACTTAGTGTCGGAGACTGAGAGGAATTTTGTAAGTATATAGGAGTCGGAATCGGTGTTCGAGTTGGATTTTTTTATTAACTTGGAATCGGATTCTGAGAGGAATTTTGGTAGTTATAGGAATCTGAATCGGTGTCGGAGTTGGATTTTTTTAATAACTTAGTGTCGAAGACTGAGAGGAATTTTGTAAGTTATAGGAGTCGGAATCGGCTTTCGAGTTGGATTTTTTTATTAACTTGGAATCGGATTCTGAGAGGAATTTTGGTAGTTATAGGAATCTGAATCGGTGTCGGAGTTGGATTTTTTTAATAACTTAGTGTCGGAGTTGAGAGGAATTTTTAAATAAATAGGAGTCGGAATCGGTGTTCAAGTTGGATTTTTTTATTAACTTGGAATCGGATTCTGAGAGGAATTTTGGTAGTTATAGGAATCTGAATCGGTGTCGGAGTTGGATTTTTTTAATAACTTAGTGTCGGAGACTGAGAGGAATTTTGTAAGTTATAGGAGTCGGAATCGGCGTTCGAGTTGGATTTTTTTATTAACTTGGAATCGGATTCTGAGAGGAATTTTGATAGTTATAGGAATCTGAATCGGTGTCGGAGTTGGATTTTTTTAATAACTTAGTGTCGGAGTTGAGAGGAATTTTTAAATAAATAGGAGTCGGAATCGGTGTTCGAGTTGCATTTTTTTAATAACTTGGAATCGGATTCTGAGAGGAATTTTGGTAGTTATAGGAATCTGAATCGGTGTCGGAGTTGGATTTTTTTAATAACTTAGTGTCGGAGATTGAGAGGAATTTTGTAAGTTATAGGAGTCGGAATCGGCGTTCGAGTTGGATTTTTTATTAACTTGGAATCGGATTCTGAGAGGAATTTTGGTAGTTATAGGAATCTGAATCGGTGTCGGAGTTGGATTTTTTTAATAACTTAGTGTCGAAGACTGAGAGGAATTTTGTAAGTTATAGGAGTCGGAATCGGCTTTCGAGTTGGATTTTTTTATTAACTTGGAATCGGATTCTGAGAGGAATTTTGGTAGTTATAGGAATCTGAATCGGTGTCGGAGTTGGATTTTTTTAATAACTTAGTGTCGGAGTTGAGAGGAATTTTTTAAGTAAATAGGAGTCGGAATCGGTGTTCAAGTTGGATTTTTTTATTAACTTGGAATCGGATTCTGAGAGGAATTTTGGTAGTTATAGGAATCTGAATCGGTGTCGGAGTTGGATTTTTTTAATAACTTAGTGTCGAAGACTGAGAGGAATTTTGTAAGTTATAGGAGTCGGAATCGGTGTTCAAGTTGGATTTTTTTATTAACTTGGAATCGGATTCTGAGAGGAATTTTGGTAGTTATAGGAATCTGAATCGGTGTCGGAGTTGGATTTTTTTAATAACTTGGAATCGGATTCTGAGAGGAATTTTGGTAGTTATAGGAATCTGAATCGGTGTCGGAGTTGGATTTTTTTAATAACTTAGTGTCGGAGTTGAGAGGAATTTTTTAAGTAAATAGGAGTCGGAATCGGTGTTCAAGTTGGATTTTTTTATTAACTTGGAATCGGATTCTGAGAGGAATTTTGGTAGTTATAGGAATCTGAATCGGTGTCGGAGTTGGATTTTTTTAATAACTTAGTGTCGGAGTTGAGAGGAATTTTTTAAGTAAATAGGAGTCGGAATCGGTGTTCAAGTTGGATTTTTTTATTAACTTGGAATCGGATTCTGAGAGGAATTTTGGTAGTTATAGGAATCTGAATCGGTGTCGGAGTTGGATTTTTTTAATAACTTAGTGTCGGAGACTGAGAGGAATTTTGTAAGTTATAGGAGTCGGAATCGGTGTTCGAGTTGGATTTTTTTATTAACTTGGAATCGGATTCTGAGAGGAATTTTGATAGTTATAGGAATCTGAATCGGTGTCGGAGTTGGATTTTTTTAATAACTTAGTGTCGGAGTTGAGAGGAATTTTTAAATAAATAGGAGTCGGAATCGGTGTTCGAGTTGCATTTTTTTAATAACTTGGAACCGGATTCTTAGAGGAATTTTGGTAGTTATAGGAATCTGAATCGGTGTCGGAGTTGGATTTTTTTAATAACTTAGTGTCGGAGACTGAGAGGAATTTTGTAAGTTATAGGAGTCGGAATCGGTGTTCGAGTTGCATTTTTTTAATAACTTGGAATCGGATTCTGAGAGGAATTTTGGTAGTTATAGGAATCTGAATCGGTGTCGGAGTTGGATTTTTTTAATAACTTAGTGTCGGAGACTGAGAGGAATTTTGTAAGTAAATAGGAGTCGGAATCGGTGTTCGAGTTGGATTTTTTTAATAACTTGGAATCGGATTCTGAGAGGAATTTTGGTAGTTATAGGAATCTGAATCGGTGTCGGAGTTGGATTTTTTTAATAACTTAGTGTCGGAGTTGAGAGGAATTTTGTAAGTTATAGGAGTTGGAATCGGCTTTCGAGTTGGATTTTTTTAATAACTTGGAATCGGATTCTGAGAGGAATTTTGGTAGTTATAGGAATCTGAATCGGTGTCGGAGTTGGATTTTTTTAATAACTTAGTGTCGGAGACTGAGAGGAATTTTGTAAGTATATAGGAGTCGGAATCGGTGTTCGAGTTGGATTTTTTTATTAACTTGGAATCGGATTCTGAGAGGAATTTTGGTAGTTATAGGAATCTGAATCGGTGTCGGAGTTGGATTTTTTTTAATAACTTAGTGTCGGAGACTGAGAGGAATTTTGTAAGTTATAGGAGTCGGAATCGGTGTTCGAGTTGCATTTTTTAATAACTTGGAACCGGATTCTTAGAGGAATTTTGGTAGTTATAGGAATCTGAATCGGTGTCGGAGTTGGATTTTTTTAATAACTTAGTGTCGGAGTTGAGAGGAATTTTTAAATAAATAGGAGTCGGAATCGGTGTTCAAGTTGGATTTTTTTATTAACTTGGAATCGGATTCTGAGAGGAATTTTGGTAGTTATAGGAATCTGAATCGGTGTCGGAGTTGGATTTTTTTAATAACTTAGTGTCGGAGACTGAGAGGAATTTTGTAAGTTATAGGAGTCGGAATCGGCTTTCGAGTTGGATTTTTTATTAACTTGGAATCGGATTCTGAGAGGAATTTTGGTAGTTATAGGAATCTGAATCGGTGTCGGAGTTGGATTTTTTTAATAACTTAGTGTCGGAGTTGAGAGGAATTTTTTAAGTAAATAGGAGTCGGAATCGGTGTTCGAGTTGGATTTTTTTAATAACTTGGAATCGGATTCTGAGAGGAATTTTGGTAGTTATAGGAATCTGAATCGGTGTCGGAGTTGGATTTTTTTAATAACTTAGTGTCGAAGACTGAGAGGAATTTTGTAAGTTATAGGAGTCGGAATCGGCTTTCGAGTTGGATTTTTTTATTAACTTGGAATCGGATTCTGAGAGGAATTTTGGTAGTTATAGGAATCTGAATCGGTGTCGGAGTTGGATTTTTTTAATAACTTAGTGTCGGAGTTGAGAGGAATTTTTTAAGTAAATAGGAGTCGGAATCGGTGTTCAAGTTGGATTTTTTTATTAACTTGGAATCGGATTCTGAGAGGAATTTTGGTAGTTATAGGAATCTGAATCGGTGTCGGAGTTGGATTTTTTTAATAACTTAGTGTCGGAGACTGAGAGGAATTTTGTAAGTTATAGGAGTCGGAATCGGCTTTCGAGTTGGATTTTTTTATTAACTTGGAATCGGATTCTGAGAGGAATTTTGGTAGTTATAGGAATCTGAATCGGTGTCGGAGTTGGATTTTTTTAATAACTTAGTGTCGGAGACTGAGAGGAATTTTGTAAGTTATAGGAGTCGGAATCGGCTTTCGAGTTGCATTTTTTTAATAACTTGGAATCGGATTCTGAGAGGAATTTTGATAGTTATAGGAATCTGAATCGGTGTCGGAGTTGGATTTTTTTAATAACTTAGTGTCGGAGTTGAGAGGAATTTTTAAATAAATAGGAGTCGGAATCGGTGTTCGAGTTGGATTTTTTTAATAACTTGGAATCGGATTCTGAGAGGAATTTTGGTAGTTATAGGAATCTGAATCGGTGTCTGAGTTGGATTTTTTTAATAACTTAGTGTCGGAGACTGAGAGGAATTTTGTAAGTTATAGGAGTCGGAATCGGTGTTCGAGTTGGATTTTTTTATTAACTTGGAATCGGATTCTGAGAGGAATTTTGGTAGTTATAGGAATCTGAATCGGTGTCGGAGTTGGATTTTTTTAATAACTTAGTGTCGAAGACTGAGAGGAATTTTGTAAGTTATAGGAGTCGGAATCGGCTTTCGAGTTGGATTTTTTTATTAACTTGGAATCGGATTCTTAGAGGAATTTTGGTAGTTATAGGAATCTGAATCGGTGTCGGAGTTGGATTTTTTTAATAACTTAGTGTCGGAGTTGAGAGGAATTTTTAAATAAATAGGAGTCGGAATCGGTGTTCAAGTTGGATTTTTTTATTAACTTGGAATCGGATTCTTAGAGGAATTTTGGTAGTTATAGGAATCTGAATCGGTGTCGGAGTTGGATTTTTTTAATAACTTAGTGTCGAAGACTGAGAGGAATTTTGTAAGTTATAGGAGTCGGAATCGGTGTTCGAGTTGGATTTTTTTATTAACTTGGAATCGGATTCTGAGAGGAATTTTGGTAGTTATAGGAATCTGAATCGGTGTCGGAGTTGGATTTTTTAATAACTTAGTGTCGGAGTTGAGAGGAATTTTTAAATAAATAGGAGTCGGAATCGGTGTTCAAGTTGGATTTTTTTATTAACTTGGAATCGGATTCTGAGAGGAATTTTGGTAGTTATAGGAATCTGAATCGGTGTCGGAGTTGGATTTTTTTAATAACTTAGTGTCGGAGACTGAGAGGAATTTTGTAAGTTATAGGAGTCGGAATCGGTGTTCGAGTTGGATTTTTTTATTAACTTGGAATCGGATTCTGAGAGGAATTTTGGTAGTTATAGGAATCTGAATCGGTGTCGGAGTTGGATTTTTTTAATAACTTAGTGTCGGAGTTGAGAGGAATTTTTTAAGTAAATAGGAGTCGGAATCGGTGTTCAAGTTGGATTTTTTTATTAACTTGGAATCGGATTCTGAGAGGAATTTTGGTAGTTATAGGAATCTGAATCGGTGTCGGAGTTGGATTTTTTTAATAACTTAGTGTCGGAGACTGAGAGGAATTTTGTAAGTTATAGGAGTCGGAATCGGCTGTTCGAGTTGGATTTTTTTATTAACTTGGAATCGGATTCTGAGAGAAATTTTGGTAGTTATAGTAATCTGAATCGGTGTCGGAGTTAGATTTTTTTAATAACTTAGTGTCGGAGTTGAGAGGAATTTTTTAAGTAAATAGGAGTCGGAATCGGTGTTCAAGTTGGATTTTTTTATTAACTTGGAATCGGATTCTGAGAGGAATTTTGGTAGTTATAGGAATCTGAATCGGTGTCGGAGTTGGATTTTTTTAATAACTTAGTGTCGGAGACTGAGAGGAATTTTGTAAGTATATAGGAGTCGGAATCGGCTGTTCGAGTTGGATTTTTTTATTAACTTGGAATCGGATTCTGAGAGGAATTTTGGTAGTTATAGGAATCTGAATCGGTGTCGGAGTTGGATTTTTTTAATAACTTAGTGTCGGAGTTGAGAGGAATTTTTTAAGTAAATAGGAGTCGGAATCGGTGTTCAAGTTGGATTTTTTTATTAACTTGGAATCGGATTCTGAGAGGAATTTTGGTAGTTATAGGAATCTGATTCGGTGTCGGAGTTGGATTTTTTAATAACTTAGTGTCGGAGACTGAGAGGAATTTTGTAAGTTATAGGAGTCGGAATCGGTGTTCGAGTTGCATTTTTTTAATAACTTGGAATCGGATTCTGAGAGGAATTTTGGTAGTTATAGGAATCTGAATCGGTGTCTGAGTTGGATTTTTTTAATAACTTAGTGTCGGAGTTGAGAGGAATTTTTTAAGTAAATAGGAGTCGGAATCGGTGTTCAAGTTGGATTTTTTTATTAACTTGGAATCGGATTCTGAGAGGAATTTTGGTAGTTATAGGAATCTGAATCGGTGTCGGAGTTGGATTTTTTTAATAACTTAGTGTCGGAGACTGAGAGGAATTTTGTAAGTTATAGGAGTCGGAATCGGCTGTTCGAGTTGGATTTTTTTATTAACTTGGAATCGGATTCTGAGAGAGAAATTTTGGTAGTTATAGGAATCTGAATCGGTGTCGGAGTTGGATTTTTTTAATAACTTAGTGTCGGAGTTGAGAGGAATTTTTAAATAAATAGGAGTCGGAATCGGTGTTCGAGTTGCATTTTTTTAATAACTTGGAATCGGTTTCTTAGAGGAATTTTGGTAGTTATAGGAATCTGAATCGGTGTCGGAGTTGGATTTTTTTAATAACTTAGTGTCGGAGATTGAGAGGAATTTTGTAAGTATATAGGAGTCGGAATCGGTGTTCGAGTTGGATTTTTTTATTAACTTGGAATCGGATTCTGAGAGGAATTTTGGTAGTTATAGGAATCTGAATCGGTGTCGGAGTTGGATTTTTTTAATAACTTAGTGTCGGAGTTGAGAGGAATTTTGTAAGTATATAGGAGTCGGAATCGGTGTTCGAGTTGCATTTTTTTAATAACTTGGAATCGGATTCTTAGAGGAATTTTGGTAGTTATAGGAATCTGAATCGGTGTCGGAGTTGGATTTTTTTAATAACTTAGTGTCGGAGTTGAGAGGAATTTTTTAAGTAAATAGGAGTCGGAATCGGTGTTCAAGTTGGATTTTTTTATTAACTTGGAATCGGATTCTGAGAGGAATTTTGGTAGTTATAGGAATCTGAATCGGTGTCGGAGTTGGATTTTTTTAATAACTTAGTGTCGGAGACTGAGAGGAATTTTTAAATAAATAGGAGTCGGAATCGGTGTTCGAGTTGGATTTTTTTATTAACTTGGAATCGGATTCTGAGAGGAATTTTGGTAGTTATAGGAATCTGAATCGGTGTCTGAGTTGGATTTTTTTTAATAACTTAGTGTCGGAGACTGAGAGGAATTTTTTAAGTAAATAGGAGTCGGAATCGGCTTTCGAGTTGGATTTTTTTAATAACTTGGAATCGTATTCTGAGAGGAATTTTGGTAGTTATAGGAATCTGAATCGGTGTCTGAGTTGGATTTTTTTAATAACTTAGTGTCGGAGTTGAGAGGAATTTTTTAAGTAAATAGGAGTCGGAATCGGTGTTCAAGTTGGATTTTTTTATTAACTTGGAATCGGATTCTGAGAGGAATTTTGGTAGTTATAGGAATCTGAATCGGTGTCGGAGTTGGATTTTTTTAATAACTTAGTGTCGGAGACTGAGAGGAATTTTGTAAGTTATAGGAGTCGGAATCGGCTTTCGAGTTGGATTTTTTTATTAACTTGGAATCGTATTCTGAGAGAAATTTTGGTAGTTATAGGAATCTGAATCGGTGTCTGAGTTGGATTTTTTTAATAACTTAGTGTCGGAGACTGAGAGGAATTTTGTAAGTTATAGGAGTCGGAATCGGTGTTCGAGTTGGATTTTTTTAATAACTTGGAATCGGATTCTGAGAGGAATTTTGGTAGTTATAGGAATCTGAATCGGTGTCGGAGTTGGATTTTTTTAATAACTTAGTGTCGGAGTTGAGAGGAATTTTTAAATAAATAGGAGTCGGAATCGGTGTTCAAGTTGGATTTTTTTATTAACTTGGAATCGGATTCTGAGAGGAATTTTGGTAGTTATAGGAATCTGAATCGGTGTCGGAGTTGGATTTTTTTAATAACTTAGTGTCGGAGTTGAGAGGAATTTTTTAAGTAAATAGGAGTCGGAATCGGCTTTCGAGTTGGATTTTTTTATTAACTTGGAATCGTATTCTGAGAGGAATTTTGGTAGTTATAGGAATCTGAATCGGTGTCGGAGTTGGATTTTTTTAATAACTTAGTGTCGGAGACTGAGAGGAATTTTGTAAGTCATAGGAGTCGGAATCGGTGTTCGATTTGGATTTTTTTATTAACTTAGAATCGGATTCTGAGAGGAATTTTGGTAGTTATAGGAATCTGAATCGGTGTCGGAGTTGGATTTTTTTAATAACTTAGTGTCGGAGTCTGAGAGGAATTTTGTAAGTATATAGGAGTCGGAATCGGTGTTCGAGTTGGATTTTTTTATTAACTTGGAATCGGATTCTGAGAGGAATTTTGGTAGTTATAGGAATCTGAATCGGTGTCGGAGTTGGATTTTTTTAATAACTTAGTGTCGGAGACTGAGAGGAATTTTGTAAGTTATAGGAGTCGGAATCGGTGTTCGAGTTGGATTTTTTTAATAACTTGGAATCGGATTCTGAGAGGAATTTTGGTAGTTATAGGAATCTGAATCGGTGTCTGAGTTAGATTTTTTTAATAACTTGGTGTCGGAGTTGAGAGGAATTTTTAAATAAATAGGAGTCGGAATCGGTGTTCAAGTTGGATTTTTTTATTAACTTGGAATCGGATTCTGAGAGGAATTTTGGTAGTTATAGGAATCTGAATCGGTGTCGGAGTTGTATTTTTTTAATAACTTAGTGTCGGAGACTGAGAGGAATTTTGTAAGTATATAGGAGTCGGAATCGGCTGTTCGAGTTGGATTTTTTTATTAACTTGGAATCGGATTCTGAGAGGAATTTTGGTAGTTATAGGAATCTGAATCGGTGTCGGAGTTGGATTTTTTTAATAACTTAGTGTCGGAGTTGAGAGGAATTTTTAAAGTAAGATAGGAGTCGGAATCGGTGTTCAAGTTGGATTTTTTTATTAACTTGGAATCGGATTCTGAGAGGAATTTTGGTAGTTATAGGAATCTGAATCGGTGTCGGAGTTGGATTTTTTTAATAACTTAGTGTCGGAGACTGAGAGGAATTTTGTAAGTTATAGGAGTCGGAATCGGTGTTCGAGTTGGATTTTTTTAATAACTTGGAATCGGATTCTGAGAGGAATTTTGGTAGTTATAGGAATCTGAATCGGTGTCGGAGTTGGATTTTTTAATAACTTAGTGTCGGAGTTGAGAGGAATTTTTTAAGTAAATAGGAGTCGGAATCGGTGTTCAAGTTGGATTTTTTTATTAACTTGGAATCGTATTCTGAGAGGAATTTTGGTAGTTATAGGAATCTGAATCGGTGTCGGAGTTGGATTTTTTTAATAACTTAGTGTCGGAGACTGAGAGGAATTTTGTAAGTTATAGGAGTCGGAATCGGTGTTCGAGTTGGATTTTTTTATTAACTTGGAATCGTATTCTGAGAGAAATTTTGGTAGTTATAGGAATCTGAATCGGTGTCGGAGTTGGATTTTTTTAATAACTTAGTGTCGGAGTTGAGAGGAATTTTTTAAGTAAATAGGAGTCGGAATCGGTGTTCAAGTTGGATTTTTTTATTAACTTGGAATCGGATTCTGAGAGGAATTTTGGTAGTTATAGGAATCTGAATCGGTGTCGGAGTTGGATTTTTTTTAATAACTTAGTGTCGGAGACTGAGAGGAATTTTGTAAGTTATAGGAGTCGGAATCGGTGTTCGAGTTGCATTTTTTTAATAACTTGGAATCGTATTCTGAGAGAAATTTTGGTAGTTATAGGAATCTGAATCGGTGTCGGAGTTGGATTTTTTTAATAACTTAGTGTCGGAGTTGAGAGGAATTTTTTAAGTAAATAGGAGTCGGAATCGGTGTTCAAGTTGGATTTTTTTATTAACTTGGAATCGGATTCTGAGAGGAATTTTGGTAGTTATAGGAATCTGAATCGGTGTCGGAGTTGGATTTTTTTAATAACTTAGTGTCGGAGACTGAGAGGAATTTTGTAAGTTATAGGAGTCGGAATCGGTGTTCGAGTTGCATTTTTTTAATAACTTGGAATCGTATTCTGAGAGAAATTTTGGTAGTTATAGGAATCTGAATCGGTGTCGGAGTTGGATTTTTTTAATAACTTAGTGTCGGAGTTGAGAGGAATTTTTAAATAAATAGGAGTCGGAATCGGTGTTCAAGTTGGATTTTTTTATTAACTTGGAATCGGATTCTGAGAGGAATTTTGGTAGTTATAGGAATCTGAATCGGTGTCGGAGTTGGATTTTTTTAATAACTTAGTGTCGGAGACTGAGAGGAATTTTGTAAGTTATAGGAGTCGGAATCGGCTTTCGAGTTGGATTTTTTTATTAACTTGGTATCGTATTCTGAGAGAAATTTTGGTAGTTATAGGAATCTGAATCGGTGTCGGAGTTGGATTTTTTTAATAACTTAGTGTCGGAGTTGAGAGGAATTTTGTAAGTTATAGGAGTCGGAATCGGTGTTCGAGTTGGATTTTTTTATTAACTTGGAATCGGATTCTGAGAGGAATTTTGGTAGTTATAGGAATCTGAATCGGTGTCGGAGTTGGATTTTTTTAATAACTTAGTGTCGGAGACTGAGAGGAATTTTTTAAGTTATAGGAGTCGGAATCGGTGTTCAAGTTGGATTTTTTTATTAACTTGGAATCGGATTCTGAGAGGAATTTTGGTAGTTATAGGAATCTGATTCGGTGTCGGAGTTGGATTTTTTTAATAACTTAGTGTCGGAGACTGAGAGGAATTTTGTAAGTTATAGGAGTCGGAATCGGTGTTCGAGTTGGATTTTTTTATTAACTTGGAATCGGATTCTGAGAGGAATTTTGGTAGTTATAGGAATCTGAATCGGTGTCGGAGTTGGATTTTTTTAATAACTTAGTGTCGGAGTTGAGAGGAATTTTGTAAGTTATAGGAGTTGGAATCGGCTTTCGAGTTGGATTTTTTTATTAACTTGGAATCGGATTCTGAGAGGAATTTTGTAAGTTATTGGAGTCTGAATCGGTGTTGGAGTTGGATTTTTTTATTAACTTGGAATCGGATTCTGAGAGGAATTTTGTAAGTTATAGGAGTCGGAATCGGCTTTCGAGTTGGATTTTTTTATTAACTTGGAATCGGATTCTGAGAGGAATTTTGGTAGTTATAGGAATCTGAATCGGTGTCGGAGTTGGATTTTTTTAATAACTTGGAATCGGATTCTGAGAGGAATTTTGGTAGTTATAGGAATCTGAATCGGTGTCGGAGTTGGATTTTTTTAATAACTTAGTGTCGGAGTTGAGAGGAATTTTTAAATAAATAGGAGTCGGAATCGGTGTTCGAGTTGGATTTTTTTATTAACTTGGAATCGGATTCTGAGAGGAATTTTGGTAGTTATAGGAATCTGAATCGGTGTCGGAGTTGGATTTTTTTAATAACTTAGTGTCGGAGTTGAGAGGAATTTTTTAAGTAAATAGGAGTCGGAATCGGTGTTCAAGTTGGATTTTTTTATTAACTTGGAATCGGATTCTGAGAGGAATTTTGGTAGTTATAGGAATCTGAATCGGTGTCGGAGTTGGATTTTTTTAATAACTTAGTGTCGGAGACTGAGAGGAATTTTGTAAGTTATAGGAGTCGGAATCGGTGTTCAAGTTGGATTTTTTTATTAACTTGGAATCGGATTCTGAGAGAAATTTTGGTAGTTATAGGAATCTGAATCGGTGTCGGAGTTGGATTTTTTTAATAACTTAGTGTCGGAGTTGAGAGGAATTTTGTAAGTTATAGGAGTCGGAATCGGTGTCGGAGTTGGATTTTTTTAATAACTTGGAATCGGATTCTGAGAGAATTTTGGAATTATAGGAAGTGAATCGGTGTCGGAGTTGGATTTTTTTAATAACTTAGAGTCGGAGTCTGAGAGGAATTTTGTAAGTTATAGGAGTCGGAATCGGTGTTCGAGTTGCATTTTTTAATAACTTGGAATCGGATTCTGAGAGGAATTTTGGTAGTTATAGGAATCTGAATCGGTGTCGGAGTTGGATTTTTTTAATAACTTAGTGTCGGAGTTGAGAGGAATTTTTTAAGTAAATAGGAGTCGGAATCGGTGTTCAAGTTGGATTTTTTTATTAACTTGGAATCGGATTCTGAGAGGAATTTTGGTAGTTATAGGAATCTGAATCGGTGTCGGAGTTGGATTTTTTTAATAACTTAGTGTCGAAGACTGAGAGGAATTTTGTAAGTTATAGGAGTCGGAATCGGCTTTCGAGTTGGATTTTTTTATTAACTTGGAATCGGATTCTGAGAGAAATTTTGGTAGTTATAGGAATCTGAATCGGTGTCGGAGTTGGATTTTTTTAATAACTTAGTGTCGGAGTCTGAGAGGAATTTTGTAAGTATATAGGAGTCGGAATCGGTGTTCGAGTTGGATTTTTTATTAATTGGAATCGGATTCTGAGAGGAATTTTGGTAGTTATAGGAATCTGAATCGGTGTTCGAGTTGGATTTTTTTAATAACTTGGAATCGGATTCTGAGAGGAATTTTGGTAGTTATAGGAATCTGAATCGGTGTCTGAGTTGGATTTTTTTAATAACTTAGTGTCGGAGTTGAGAGGAATTTTTTAAGTAAATAGGAGTCGGAATCGGTGTCGGAGTTGGATTTTTTTAATAACTTGGAATCGGATTCTGAGAGGAATTTTGGTAGTTATAGGAATCTGAATCGGTGTCGGAGTTGGATTTTTTAATAACTTAGTGTCGGAGACTGAGAGGAATTTTGTAAGTTATAGGAGTCGGAATCGGCTTTCGAGTTGGATTTTTTTATTAACTTGGAATCGGATTCTGAGAGGAATTTTGGTAGTTATAGGAATCTGAATCGGTGTCGGAGTTGGATTTTTTTAATAACTTAGTGTCGGAGACTGAGAGGAATTTTGTAAGTTATAGGAGTCGGAATCGGTGTTCGAGTTGGATTTTTTTAATAACTTGGAATCGGATTCTGAGAGGAATTTTGGTAGTTATAGGAATCTGAATCGGTGTCTGAGTTGGATTTTTTTAATAACTTAGAGTCGGAGTCTGAGAGGAATTTTGTAAGTTATAGGAGTCGGAATCGGTGTTCGAGTTGGATTTTTTTAATAACTTGGAATCGGATTCTGAGAGGAATTTTGGTAGTTATAGGAATCTGAATCGGTGTCGAGTTGGATTTTTTTAATAACTTGGAATCGGATTCTGAGAGGAATTTTGGTAGTTATAGGAATCTGAATGGTGTCGAGTTGGATTTTTTAATAACTTGGAATCGGATTGAGAGGAATTTTTAAGTTATAGGAGTCGGAATCGGTGTTCAAGTTGGATTTTTTTAATAACTTGGAATCGGATTCTTAGAGGAATTTTGGTAGTTATAGGAATCTGAATCGGTGTCGGAGTTGGATTTTTTTAATAACTTAGTGTCGGAGTTGAGAGGAATTTTTAAGTTATAGGAGTCGGAATCGGTGTTCAAGTTGGATTTTTTTATTAACTTGGAATCGGATTCTGAGAGGAATTTTGGTAGTTATAGGAATCTGAATCGGTGTCGGAGTTGGATTTTTTTAATAACTTAGTGTCGGAGACTGAGAGGAATTTTGTAAGTTATAGGAGTCGGAATCGGTGTTCAAGTTGGATTTTTTTATTAACTTGGAATCGGATTCTGAGAGGAATTTTGGTAGTTATAGGAATCTGAATCGGTGTCGGAGTTGGATTTTTTTAATAACTTAGTGTCGGAGACTGAGAGAAATTTTGTAAGTTATAGGAGTCGGAATCGGTGTTCAAGTTGGATTTTTTTATTAACTTGGAATCGGATTCTGAGAGGAATTTTGGTAGTTATAGGAATCTGAATCGGTGTCTGAGTTGGATTTTTTTAATAACTTAGTGTCGGAGACTGAGAGGAATTTTGTAAGTTATAGGAGTCGGAATCGGTGTTCGAGTTGGATTTTTTTAATAACTTGGAATCGGATTCTGAGAGGAATTTAGGTAGTTATAGGAATCTGAATCGGTGTCGGTGTTGGATTTTTTTAATAACTTGGAGTCGGAAACTGAGAGAAATTTTGTAATTTATAGGAGTCGGAATCGGTGTTCAAGTTGGATTTTTTTAATAACTTGGAATCGGATTCTGAGAGGAATTTTGGTAGTTATAGGAATCTGAATCGGTGTCGGAGTTGGATTTTTTAATAACTTGTGAATCGGAGTCTGAGAGGAATTTTGGTAGTTATAGGAGTCGGAATCGGTGTCGAGTTGGATTTTTTAATAACTTAGTGAATCGGATTCTGAGAGGAATTTTGGTAAGTTATAGGAATCGGAATCGGTGTCGAGTTGGATTTTTTTAATAACTTGGTATCGGATTCTGAGAGGAATTTTGTAAGTTATAGGAGTCGGAATCGGTGTTCGAGTTGGATTTTTTTAATAACTTGGAATCCTATTCTGAGAGAAATATTGGTAGTTATAGGAATCTGAATCGGTGTCGGAGTTGGATTTTTTTAATAACTTAGTGTCGGAGTTGAGAGGAATTTTTTAAGTAAATAGGAGTCGGAATCGGTGTTCAAGTTGGATTTTTTTAATAACTTGGAATCGGATTCTGAGAGGAATTTTGGTAGTTATAGGAATCTGAATCGGTGTCTGAGTTGGATTTTTTTAATAACTTAGAGTCGGAGACTGAGAGGAATTTTGTAAGTTATAGGAGTCGGAATCGGCTTTCGAGTTGGATTTTTTTAATAACTTGGAATCGGATTCTGAGAGAAATTTTGGTAGTTATAGGAATCTGAATCGGTGTCTGAGTTAGATTTTTTTAATAACTTGGTGTCGGAGTTGAGAGGAATTTTTAAATAAATAGGAGTCGGAATCGGTGTTCGAGTTGGATTTTTTTAATAACTTGGAATCGGATTCTGAGAGGAATTTTGGTAGTTATAGGAATCTGAATCGGTGTCGGAGTTGGATTTTTTTAATAACTTAGTGTCGGAGTCTGAGAGGAATTTTGGTAAGTTATAGGAGTCGGAATCGGTGTTCGAGTTGGATTTTTTAATAACTTGGAATCGGATTCTGAGAGGAATTTTGGTAGTTATAGGAATCTGAATCGGTGTCGGAGTTGGATTTTTTTAATAACTTAGTGTCGGAGTTGAGAGGAATTTTTTAAGTAAATAGGAGTCGGAATCGGTGTTCAAGTTGGATTTTTTTAATAACTTGGAATCGGATTCTGAGAGGAATTTTGTAAGTTATAGGAGTCGGAATCGGTGTTCGAGTTGGATTTTTTTAATAACTTGGAATCGGATTCTGAGAGGAATTTTGGTAGTTATAGGAATCTGAATCGGTGTCGGAGTTGGATTTTTTTAATAACTTAGTGTCGGATTCTGAGAGGAATTTTTTAGTTAAATAGGAGTCGGAATCGGTGTTCAAGTTGGATTTTTTTATTAACTTGGAATCGGATTCTGAGAGGAATTTTGGTAGTTATAGGAATCTGAATCGGTGTCGGAGTTGGATTTTTTTAATAACTTAGTGTCGGAGTTGAGAGGAATTTTTTAAGTAAATAGGAGTCGGAATCGGTGTTCAAGTTGGATTTTTTTATTAACTTGGAATCGGATTCTGAGAGGAATTTTGGTAGTTATAGGAATCTGAATCGGTGTCGGAGTTGGATTTTTTTAATAACTTAGTGTCGGAGACTGAGAGGAATTTTGTAAGTTATAGGAGTCGGAATCGGTGTTCGAGTTGGATTTTTTTATTAACTTGGAATCGTATTCTGAGAGAAATTTTGGTAGTTATAGGAATCTGAATCGGTGTCGGAGTTGGATTTTTTTAATAACTTAGTGTCGGAGTTGAGAGGAATTTTTTAAGTAAATAGGAGTCGGAATCGGTGTTCAAGTTGGATTTTTTTATTAACTTGGAATCGGATTCTGAGAGGAATTTTGGTAGTTATAGGAATCTGAATCGGTGTCTGAGTTGGATTTTTTTAATAACTTAGTGTCGGAGACTGAGAGGAATTTTGTAAGTTATAGGAGTCGGAATCGGCTTTCGAGTTGGATTTTTTTATTAACTTGGAATCGTATTCTGAGAGAAATTTTGGTAGTTATAGGAATCTGAATCGGTGTCTGAGTTGGATTTTTTTAATAACTTAGTGAATCGGAGTCTGAGAGGAATTTTGTAAGTATATAGGAGTCGGAATCGGTTTTTAAGTTGGATTTTTTTAATAACTTGGAATCGGATTCTGAGAGGAATTTTGGTAGTTATAGGAATCTGAATCGGTGTCGGAGTTGGATTTTTTTAATAACTTGGAGTCGGAGTCTGAGAGGAATTTTGTAAGTTATAGGAGTCGGAATCGGTGTTCAAGTTGGATTTTTTTATTAACTTGGAATCGGATTCTGAGAGGAATTTTGGTAGTTATAGGAATCTGAATCGGTGTCGGAGTTGGATTTTTTTAATAACTTGGAATCGTATTCTGAGAGGAATTTTGTAAGTTATAGGAGTCTGAATCGGTGTTCGAGTTGCATTTTTTTAATAACTTGGAATCGGATTCTGAGAGGAATTTTGGTAGTTATAGGAATCTGAATCGGTGTTCGAGTTGGATTTTTTTAATAACTTGGAATCGGATTCTGAGAGGAATTTTGGTAGTTATAGGAATCTGAATCGGTGTCGGAGTTGGATTTTTTTAATAACTTAGAATCGGATTCTGAGAGGAATTTTGTAAGTAATAGGAGTCGGAATCGGTGTTCGAGTTGCATTTTTTTAATAACTTGGAATCGGATTCTTAGAGGAATTTTGGTAGTTATAGGAATCTGAATCGGTGTCGGAGTTGGATTTTTTTAATAACTTAGTGTCGGAGTTGAGAGGAATTTTTTAAGTAAATAGGAGTCGGAATCGGTGTTCAAGTTGGATTTTTTTATTAACTTGGAATCGGATTCTTAGAGGAATTTTGGTAGTTATAGGAATCTGAATCGGTGTCGGAGTTGGATTTTTTTAATAACTTAGTGTCGAAGACTGAGAGGAATTTTGTAAGTTATAGGAGTCGGAATCGGCTTTCGAGTTGGATTTTTTTATTAACTTGGAATCGTATTCTGAGAGAAATTTTGGTAGTTATAGGAATCTGAATCGGTGTCGGAGTTGGATTTTTTTAATAACTTAGTGTCGGAGTTGAGAGGAATTTTTTAAGTAAATAGGAGTCGGAATCGGTGTTCAAGTTGGATTTTTTTATTAACTTGGAATCGGATTCTGAGAGGAATTTTGGTAGTTATAGGAATCTGAATCGGTGTCGGAGTTGGATTTTTTTAATAACTTAGTGTCGGAGACTGAGAGGAATTTTGTAAGTTATAGGAGTCGGAATCGGCTTTCGAGTTGGATTTTTTTATTAACTTGGAATCGTATTCTGAGAGAAATTTTGGTAGTTATAGGAATCTGAATCGGTGTCTGAGTTGGATTTTTTTAATAACTTGGAATCGGATTCTGAGAGGAATTTTGTAAGTTATAGGAGTCGGAATCGGTGTTCGAGTTGCATTTTTTTAATAACTTGGAACCGGATTCTTAGAGGAATTTTGGTAGTTATAGGAATCTGAATCGGTGTCGGAGTTGGATTTTTTTAATAACTTAGTGTCGGATTCTGAGAGGAATTTTGTAAGTTATAGGAGTCGGAATCGGCTTTCGAGTTGGATTTTTTTATTAACTTGGAATCGTATTCTGAGAGAAATTTTGGTAGTTATAGGAATCTGAATCGGTGTCTGAGTTGGATTTTTTTAATAACTTGGAATCGGATTCTGAGAGGAATTTTGTAAGTTATAGGAGTCGGAATCGGTGTTCGAGTTGCATTTTTTTAATAACTTGGAATCGTATTCTGAGAGAAATTTTGGTAGTTATAGGAATCTGAATCGGTGTTCGAGTTGGATTTTTTTAATAACTTGGAATCGGATTCTGAGAGGAATTTTGGTAGTTATAGGAATCTGAATCGGTGTCGGAGTTGGATTTTTTTAATAACTTAGTGTCGGAGTTGAGAGGAATTTTTTAAGTAAATAGGAGTCGGAATCGGTGTTCAAGTTGGATTTTTTTATTAACTTGGAATCGGATTCTGAGAGGAATTTTGGTAGTTATAGGAATCTGAATCGGTGTCGGAGTTGGATTTTTTTAATAACTTAGTGTCGGAGACTGAGAGGAATTTTGTAAGTTATAGGAGTCGGAATCGGCTTTCGAGTTGGATTTTTTTATTAACTTGGAATCGGATTCTGAGAGAAATTTTGGTAGTTATAGGAATCTGAATCGGTGTCGGAGTTGGATTTTTTTAATAACTTAGTGTCGAAGACTGAGAGGAATTTTGTAAGTTATAGGAGTCGGAATCGGTGTTCGAGTTGCATTTTTTTAATAACTTGGAATCGTATTCTGAGAGAAATTTTGGTAGTTATAGGAATCTGAATCGGTGTTCGAGTTGGATTTTTTTAATAACTTGGAATCGGATTCTGAGAGGAATTTTGGTAGTTATAGGAATCTGAATCGGTGTCGGAGTTGGATTTTTTTAATAACTTAGTGTCGGAGTTGAGAGGAATTTTTTAAGTAAATAGGAGTCGGAATCGGTGTTCAAGTTGGATTTTTTTAATAACTTGGAATCGGATTCTGAGAGGAATTTTGGTAGTTATAGGAATCTGAATCGGTGTCGGAGTTGGATTTTTTTAATAACTTAGTGTCGGAGTTGAGAGGAATTTTTTAAGTAAATAGGAGTCGGAATCGGTGTTCAAGTTGGATTTTTTTATTAACTTGGAATCGGATTCTGAGAGGAATTTTGGTAGTTATAGGAATCTGAATCGGTGTCTGAGTTGGATTTTTTTAATAACTTGGAATCGGATTCTGAGAGGAATTTTGTAAGTTATAGGAGTCGGAATCGGCTTTCGAGTTGGATTTTTTTAATAACTTGGAATCGGATTCTGAGAGAAATTTTGGTAGTTATAGGAATCTGAATCGGTGTTCGAGTTGGATTTTTTTAATAACTTGGAATCGGATTCTGAGAGGAATTTTGGTAGTTATAGGAATCTGAATCGGAGTCTGAGTTGGATTTTTTTTAATAACTTAGTGTCGGAGACTGAGAGGAATTTTGTAAGTTATAGGAGTTGGAATCGGCTTTCGAGTTGGATTTTTTTATTAACTTGGAATCGTATTCTGAGAGAAATTTTGGTAGTTATAGGAATCTGAATCGGTGTCTGAGTTGGATTTTTTTAATAACTTGGAATCGGATTCTGAGAGAAATTTTGGTAGTTATAGGAATCTGAATCGGTGTTCGAGTTGCATTTTTTTAATAACTTGGAACCGGATTCTTAGAGGAATTTTGGTAGTTATAGGAATCTGAATCGGTGTCGGAGTTGGATTTTTTTAATAACTTAGTGTCGGAGTTGAGAGGAATTTTTTAAGTAAATAGGAGTCGGAATCGGTGTTCAAGTTGGATTTTTTTATTAACTTGGAATCGGATTCTGAGAGGAATTTTGGTAGTTATAGGAATCTGAATCGGTGTCTGAGTTGGATTTTTTTAATAACTTAGTGTCGGAGACTGAGAGGAATTTTGTAAGTTATAGGAGTCGGAATCGGCTTTCGAGTTGGATTTTTTTAATAACTTGGAATCGTATTCTGAGAGAAATTTTGGTAGTTATAGGAATCTGAATCGGTGTCGGAGTTGGATTTTTTTAATAACTTAGTGTCGGAGACTGAGAGGAATTTTGTAAGTTATAGGAGTCGGAATCGGCTTTCGAGTTGGATTTTTTTAATAACTTGGAATCGTATTCTGAGAGAAATTTTGGTAGTTATAGGAATCTGAATCGGTGTCTGAGTTGGATTTTTTTAATAACTTGGAATCGGATTCTGAGAGGAATTTTGTAAGTTATAGGAGTCGGAATCGGTGTTCGAGTTGCATTTTTTTAATAACTTGGAATCGGATTCTGAGAGGAATTTTGGTAGTTATAGGAATCTGAATCGGTGTCGGAGTTGGATTTTTTTAATAACTTAGTGTCGGAGACTGAGAGGAATTTTGTAAGTTATAGGAGTCGGAATCGGTGTTCGAGTTGCATTTTTTTAATAACTTGGAATCGGATTCTGAGAGGAATTTTGGTAGTTATAGGAATCTGAATCGGTGTCGGAGTTGGATTTTTTTAATAACTTAGTGTCGGAGTCTGAGAGGAATTTTGTAAGTTATAGGAGTCGGAATCGGTGTCGGAGTTGGATTTTTTTAATAACTTGGGGTCGAGTTCTGAGAGGAATTTTGTAAGTTATAGGAGTCAGAATTGGTGTCGGAGTTGGATTTAGATTTTTTTAATAACTTGGGGTCGGATTCTGAGAGGAATTTTTCTAAGTAATAGCAGTGGGAATCGGTCTCGCATTCAGATATTTTCCCTCAGACTCTCCAGCCCTGTGCTGCTGTCACATCTTTTGGTTTTATTGCACAAATAAGAAAAGATTGATGTGGTGAGCAAAATGCTCCTTATTTTACAAGATTCCACTTATAAATAAATAATATTTAATAAAAAAAATAATAAATGATTTTATATATATATATATAAATAATAAATAAGAATTCATCTTTAGATAAAGTTTGTATATTCCATCATCGATTAACCCGTTAACAACCAGAATAATCAGACGATATCTAGTATAAAGCAGAAGATTTGTATTAAAGAGCATTGATAAACGCATACGATTCACATTTTTGTAAAGTCGACACATGTCGACTGTGGTCGATAACCGGCCAATGAAAGTGATTTTCTATTTAAAAAGTTTCTGCTTCACTTTTTTATCAATCTTATCAAGTGTGTGTCATAAACTTCTTCCTGTATGTAATCTTTTTGCATATGTTATACTTTCTTTCTCTTTCATACATTTATTTTATCATCTCCTATCTTTTATTAGTAAGAAGTTATTTGTGTATAAATTTAGGCACCCATATTCAATTTGTTGTCTTTGGAATTGTAGTCGTGGTATGGCTTTTTGGTATGTTCATTTACGACCAATGTTTCCAAAGGGAACGCAGACGAATTACTACTTTATTAAATAGGAATTACTAAAGTCGTCTGCTTTGCTTGGTCCTAAATGAGTTAAATTCAATAAACCCACTATCTCTTATATGAATTCTTAGTATTATGGGCACTGGGGTAGAATAGCATGTTAAAAATTTTTTACTTACCAAGTCAAAGTGTTAATCGAAGATAAACCCTCTGTAAGGGAAAATATTTTATCCATGCATAGATCAATTGAGGAAGAATGATCTTAAAAAAAACTTTTTGAATTGTTTATATTTTTATTTTATCTTAAAAATTTTCAATTTAAATAAACTTTAATCCCTTGAATAGATAATAAGTTAATACTTTACAAGAATGTGAATCGTCTGCATTTATCAATGCTCTTTAATACAAATCTTCTGCTTTACACTAGATATCGTCTGATTATTCTGGTTGTTAACGGGTTAATTCCGAAGTTAAAATGAAAATAAAGGTTTGCAGATGATCATTCTAAAAGCTGGTTCAAGAGAATTGCTAGCATTATCGCTTTTGGAGTTCCAAAACTTGAAAAGTTTGTGAAAATGAAAAAGGCATTATTGATGTCTGTTTGAAACAAATTTGCAAAAGCTAGATACCATAGAAAGAAAACATATTATTGGCATCTTGATCCTAAATAATTTTCGAATGCTGAACCAGAACGGATAATGTTATATTTTGAAAATTAAAAAATTTTCTGTGAAAAAGGAAATACGGAATTTCTACTAGTAGTTAACTTTTCTTTATTCCCACTGGGTGACGAAAAAACGGTCTAGACTTTATAATATATATATATTGACTATACCAAATTTCATTATGCAAAAAATATGTGATGCACCATATGTTTAATATATAGAATGAAACATTCGGCCACGACCTCTATCTTTCACAAAGGTAACGATTACGAAACCTAATTCATGAAATCACTTTATAGGTCCTTGCTTGCAAAATTTCAAAGCCCCGCCATTCATTCATTTAGTAATAATGAACAAAATCAAATTCTACTTTTAAATTGAATGGATATTAACATTTTGTCTTCTGCTACTTATCGCGCCAAAAAAGCGCTTGCTTTTCCAGTGTGCTTAAAACGCTGTAGTCTGCCATCTTAAAAATCATTTTCTTAATTTATGAATTTAAAATATATGAATTAATTATATTACTTCCTAAATAATAGATGTAAATAACTTTTACTACCTTCTTCTTTTCTTCTGCTATTTGCTGAGGAACGTATCTTCGTAAAAGGTGTCTAGCTTTTCAGCCATACCTTCTCATTTTGCTTCAACTCACGCCTACTAGACGCTTTCCATTTTTTCAATTTGAAACAAAAGAGAGCGAATGCTATTTTTCGTAGAAATTTCGAAATTCATGTAAGCAAATTTTTTTATACTTTTTTATTCGACTTTCCAGATTCATCAATTTTTTTCAACCCCATTTATTATAAAAAAATTTCAATCCACGATTTTTTATATTCATGTTTTCCATCTAAGCCCTTTACCCCTGGAAACTACCAGTAAGGCCCAATGGTAGACCAGTTGACGCATCGGAAAAAAGATCGCTTCCTTTAAATCATACTCTACCAATCATTTAAAAAAGTATGCCCGCAATTAGTTATCAAGCATAAAGTGTCAAAGTTCTTACCCTTCTATTTACTTGTCTAATCATCGGTATAACACGGGGGTCAATGAACCCGAAATTACTTAATTGCGTGCGTTTATCTAATACACGTTTATCTAATATGGCAAAAAAATAAAAAAATAAAAGCTTTCAACGAATATGTACAGCGTTTAACAATATGTTCTACCGCAATCTTTGCCAAAAAGTGTTGCAAATGTTCGTTTGAAAAAATTGAGTGATGTCCAAAAAATCTTAAAACCCGTTAGCATGTTTTTTATAAATTGATATTTTATACAATTTTTTCCGTTTCTTTACTAAAAAAAATTTGCTTTACTAAAATATGTAAAGGCTTATTCTCCGATTTCCCGTACCGAATCACATTGTCCAACGGCCTTGATAGGCCAACGGTCGCTCATTCGAGTTCCCAAACGTTGCTAAATAGCGCCTGTTATTAGCCCCAGATCTGCAGTGCACCAGCACGCCAATCAACTGCCAGATAAGCGCATGTCATGTTGTAAGAATTGTGATAGTGCTCATTGGGAAGACACATTCTTCCATGAGTACAAACATAAAGAACAAAAGGAATGTAAACTAAAGGAATCTTTGCACGGCAAAATCGTAGCACTCTTCAGTCAATGTCTAAGCTGGCGTCATAAATGATCTTTCTCTCTTTCTAACTCTGAGACTGCATTCAGTATTTTGATAAGAGAACAGCTTCATGTGTTTGCCCTGAGCAATTATGCTTGACTTGGATATTGCACTCGTTCTATGAGCACTTGAATTTGCAAAACAACTTTGCAATGACGAATATGGTTGGTTAGAGGCCTTCCTTAGAACGCCATAACATTGCATTTGGTACTATCATCGGTGAAAGTGGTGACGTCAGCGAAAAAATCGTCAGTGATTGGAAAGCAAAAATCCCCAAGCTGTGTGAAGACTACGCCCCAGTAGACATCTTAAACGTGGACGAGACCGGTCTGATTTACTGCGCAACAACCAACAAAAAACATTTCACGTGAAAGGCATGGCAAAATGTCCAAAAAACAATTGTCTATAGCACTTTGCGCTAGTATGACGCCGAAAAGTGCACACCATTGGTGATTGGTAAATCTGCTAATAGCAAGGCGTGGATGACAAGCTATTTGTTTATTGATTGGCTGAAATCCTTCACCAATCGTATGCGTCGCCAAAAGAGAAAAGTGTTATGCTCCATCACACCCTAATGTAAAACTTTCCAATGTAAAGCTTTAATTCTTGCCTCCCAATACAACATCCTTGTCACAGCCAATGGATCAAGGAATTATTCAAGCCTTTAAACTGAAATTCCATTCTCGACAGTTGGAGTTTGTCCTCAATGCCATGGAGGAAAACAAAACAAATTGCGGCAGCCAAATCTTAAAGGATATTGCCATACTTGATGCCATTTTTTGGATCAACTCTTGTTGGAAAGCAGTCGAAGCTACCACTGTTGAAAAATGCTTCAAATCATGTGGCTTTGGTGTGATAGACACTCCTTTCTCCAATGAGAATCTCAAACTGGCGCATCCTACATCTACGAAGGATGATGACTTAGATTATGTTAATCTTCCATTTATGGCTCTCAAGCTCTCTACCGATTTGTTTGGCTGTGAATTTGGAGGTCTTGTTAAGATAGATAATGAAGTGGCTACAACACATTTGGACGGTCCTGCAGTCACACTACTTAGCCACAGCACTTCAGATGAATCTACAGATGATGATATTTCTCAGCCAGAAGCTACCAAAGAAGAAATGACCACCATGTCAAAGTGCCAATCCGAACTGAAGGACGTCATCAACTACATGAAGTTTGCTGGTCGACATGATGCTCACTTTTGGACATCCAGGCAACGATTGAAGCAATGAACATCAGTAAACAAAGAAAACAAAAATGAAAATTGATGATTTTTTTCCAAAAAAAGACATTTATTAATTGATATGAATATTTGATAGAATAATTAGTAAAAGTTTAAATACATTTACTTGCATGTGTTATATAATTATTTATAATTTTATCGGCCATACTACTCAACCTAGATATAAAAGGCCACATGCTCATAAAGGCCAATTTTGGTCAGTCCCCTAAGTGACGGTATAGACAGGTTTAACTGATGCGTTAATGAATAAACTTAAAATTAATTTGAAAGCTAATCTATCATTATATATATTTTACTTTTTTTTTACCCTTAATTTTTTTTTGTAAATTTTCAATGTTTCACTTATAACCTTTTCTTTTCATATGATTGAATTACTTGGAACAATTAGACCGGATATTTTTTATATAATGATCTTATGCACAATCTAGTTAACTCGTTTAATTAGTGAATGGGACCAATTTTAAATCATATAACGTGAAAATTAAAAAAATCAATACTTCATATTTTTTAAATATCATTGATTCTTGCTTCTTTATGGCTTTGCCAAGATCAAAGTTTGAAGTTTGATTTCAACAAAAATCAATCTCAAAAAATAGCAGAATCAGAGATATTTTTTAAAGACCCTTTGTTCATCATCAACAAAGAGATGTCACAATAGATTGAGAAAACAAAGTTTTTTACTGTGTGTAGTATATATATACATATACGAAATTCCTTGTATTTTAGAGATACTTACAATAATTCTATTAGACAACGCGTATTCTTTTGGGCAGGCACCAAAAAATAACACTAGGGCACGTAAGAACTTGACAAAACTGAGAAAAAGGTTCATCTATCTGAAAATTATGTTTCCATGATTTACATCTAAATTTTGTTATTTTTTGTGACCTCTTGGGTTTAGATACTTCTAGTTTTATACATTGCTTAATTCTGTTTTTTTTATAATCCAAATGTCTAGAGAAAACAGAAGAGTCCAGATAGAAAGAAATTTTTGTAACTATGTAAAATCTCAATTCAGAAACAAATTGAAACAGGGTATATGCAGTTTTCACGTTAAAATTTGGCTTATTTAGACCAAAAATTCGTGTAATTCATATCAACTTCATTTATAATTGCTCAATAAAACTGGAATTAATGCTCTTTAATAAGACAAAACCTGGAAAAGATGATGAAGAGTTTGATTTCTTCTTGCAATGTGTCTAATATTATTAAATATATGAATCAAATTATTTTGTCTGAAATAAAAATTTTATTTTTACATTTGAAACGCCATATATCAAATGTTTAAAAAACATTTTTTTTTACATATTCTTAGATTTGCATTACAATTTTTTTCAGAATGTGGATCAAGCAAGCTTTCGCCCCGTGTAATGGAAAAAATATTTAACTCAACAAAAGTTTCATGAATGCAATATATAAGATAGATAGAAAAGAGGAGGCTATGAAAGATTCAGAGAAATGTCAATAAGCTCATCTATTGATTGATTGACTTTGCATTAATTTGAAATGGGACAAATTTTGAAAGCTCTTCAAACTTTGTGTGGTGCAGCCTCTCTCTCTCTCTCTCTCTCTCTCTCTTTGTTCAAACTATAAATTCATGCAAAGTCACGAAAACGCAAAACATACACGAAGAGAAGAAACACGCATCTTCTTCAAAAAGACTAATGAGATTGAAGCACAAAGAAAAGTCATATAAATGCGCGTAGCAAATCGAGTATTTCAATACTGAGTAAACAAATAAAAGTTTTTCATTCATAACTTCTCTATATTGAGCGTTCTCTTATTATTGCCATGTTCTGTTCATGTTACCGCCATTTTTGACCTCTTTTCAATGATTTGCAAGGGAAGACAAAGAAATGCTAAACTCAATTTCATTGCTTTCAGCTTTCAAGAATACTGTGTCCTGGATTCTAGTTCCAATGATTAGAAGTAATTGCGCGTTTTTTACTTTTCAACTACTGCAAAGAAAAGAGCCCCACTTATTGCTACCAAAATCCCCAAAAACTTAAGTCACAGCTACCTACCTTAGTTTTCGGGGATTTTGGGTAGTTGAGATTTTAGGTCTTGGGGATTTTGACTACGAAGCCTTATTGCTGCAAGTTTCAGAGAAAAAAAAATAAAATATGACATTTGACAACACGTGGAATAAGCAGCTGAAATAAGCGCATAGGACTTGTAAAATTTCTATATTTCTCTTTCTATAATTTTTAACTTCATATTTGTAATCAATGAATCCACCATTTTAAAAGTTAGAGCTTCTGACAGGGCCGTATCAAGGGATCGTGGCTATGCCCCTCACCCCTTGCTCTTTCTTTTCGCACTCACCCCACCCCATTCTGGCTTAAAAAGTGATTTAGAAAAAAAATGCTCACATTTTTATTAAGCCACCTAATTCAGATATATACCGACTGAGTCGAAGACAGTCTCCATTAGATGTTCATTTTTTTGTGTTTTAGTAGGAGCAAAATTATTGATGACTTCGTCAAAATCAACGTGCTCCGTAGGTAGGACTCAATAAATTTTAACTTGCTGAATGACCTTTCACAGGATGCAATGAAGTTCCATTTGTCAGCATGACCTTCAGAGCCACTTGTAGATTCGGAGAGAGTCGTGAGTGCAAGGACAGAAAACCAAGTAACTCCATAGCGTTTGCCAGTTTTTCCTTCCGAGGTTTCAAAAACATTTGAATGCCCCCAATTTCCATCTTAAGCTCTGCTGCGTTGACGTCAGTGGCAATGTAATGGCGCCCCCTAGGTGTGGCGCCCGGGGCAATTGCCCTCCCCCTTGATACGGCCCTGGATGAGTAGAACCAATCCGAAAATAGCGTTTAGAATTAAATGCCTGTTTCAAACCGGTTCCAGATGATTGGTCTAACGGCTATTCGTCTAATATCAATTGGTCTAATGCGAATTGGTCTAAAAGCAACTTTGTCAAAGTTACTTCTTTTATAACTTGTGCACTTTATAAATATATAACTTATAAAAGAATTTTTTGTTACAATTTGTTCTTTTTATAAAATAAAATTTGTTATTTTGTATAAAAACTTTAAATCCAAAAATATATTTCTATCATTGTTCAATAAATGTTAGTGGGTATGTGTACAAAATAGAGATGAACAAGATTTTTCAAAACTAAAGTTTTTAAAATAATGAAGAAAAATTAGATTCATTACATGTTTTTTTTCTTACGTTACATCTATAAGTCGGTAGATGGCCTAGTGGTAGAGGAAGTGGACTATTAGATCAATTCTCATTGGATCAATGTTAGAGCCATTTGAATGTTAATCCGATAAATCAATCGTACGAATCCTGTTTCTAAAAAGTTAGATGGCGTTAAAATTAAATTGTGACAAAGATGCAAACTTTATATGTATGAAAGCAGGTAATGAACAAATTTTCATGTATAATTGGCATTTCAATGTAACGCGAAAGAAAAGGAAAATATCTGAATTGTAGAATGCTCACAAGGTCTTTTTGACCGCTCAGTATCAGCCGATCAAAACTCATGCACTGTATTGGCGTTTTTTTAGTTGTATACGTGTGAACTTTGAAGGATCCCATTTTAAAAAGGTAAGAATTTTAGAATAATGATACAAGCTTTGTGAATCAAATTTCAGATTTTGATAATAAAAAACATAAAAAAATATTCCAATTGATTTGTGATCAATTAGTGCTAATCATTTGTCAGCAAATAAAGTTAATTAAATTCTCGTTAAAGCTTTATGAATAATCACCATATGAAAAAGCTTTAAGGCTTGACATTTTATAAATGTTCACCAAAAATTTTAAAGCATGCTTTTATTAAAAGCTTTTAATTTTTTTTTTAATTTTGCAAAATGTGGTAATTTCACAACTATAGATGTCAAAATTTAAAGTGATAAAAATAAGTTTTACAAATTTTATAGTTATCTTATTATCAATATATTTAAATCGGGAGCTTTGAGTCAATTATTTTGAATAAATAAATATTTACAATATTTTTCTTTTAAGCCCACAATGCCCCAATATTTGGATAGTATAAAGAGTTGAACACTAAAATAAATAATTTATTGAGCACTTAAAATTTTTAAAATGTAAATTTTCGTCAACATTCGGCTTCTTCAAACACAAAATGATTATGGGTAAACGGGAGAGAACGATGTAGCTTGAGGCCAAGAGTGATGCTTTTCTTTCGATTTGATGATAGATAAAAATTTTAAGTGCTCAATAAATTATTTATTTTAGTGTTCACCTATTTATTTTATCTTCAGCACCAGATTTATATCTTTGGATAATATATTAATGATATAATGAATATTTAAAGGCTTTCGTTTGAGATTATCGTTCAGTCAAATGTTTTTTCCTCACTAAAAGTGAATTTATCGTGGTTTAATGACTGCTGTTTTAATTATCAAGAATAGTGTAATAGTATGCATTGTTGCAGTAATCATTTAAAGTAGTTACTGTAACCAATTTTTGTTATAGATATATTTATTTCACATCCTCCTTCAGCTTGACATTTTTTTCTACATCTCTCCACCTACATTTTATGTTAATTGCCCAAATTATGTTGTTATATAATAATTAAAAAATTCTATAACTTCAAAATACTATTTTCCTCAAAATAACCATTGAGAAAAAATTTTCAGAAATTTTTTGAAGAGTATTAAAATATCATTTTGGGATCTTTAGGTTTTCAGGTATTTTGACAAAACTATTTGTTTAATCGCTTTCAAAATGGCAATAACATAAAGATTTTTTTTTAAAATTCTCCTAAATCGCGTAAAATGTTTAAGGATATCTTCCTTCCACAGATTCCATATTACAAGAAAAAGGATTTGTCATCCATCCTTCTATTTTAAGTTAAAACAAATTCTTAATACAGAACAATTACTAATTACTATACTGATCTCTCAGCTCAGATTTAAGTTTAGAAAAAATTCGTCTTTAATTAAAACACACGATTACATTGAATTCGTGTGTTTTAAGTTTTTGAAAAAAAGTTTGAATATTTGTTATTATACAAACGCAAACTATTTTCTAAAATGGCGTCCATCTGGATTCAACTTTATCCTAAAAGTGGACCATTTGTCCAGCGTTGATTGGAAACCTGGTTAAACGTATAAAAATATGTATAAATTTCTAATTTTCGGATTCAAAATTTTGGCTTCTCACTTGAAGTAGCTGCTTGCAAAAGATAAAAACATTTTTTCATAAATGTTTTTAATGATTCGTGTAAAATGTTATGACACGAACAATGTTAAATATCATAAAAAGTTGATTGAGTCTTAGTCAACTCAGTTTCAAAAAATTTGTTCTCATAAAACTGGATCTCAGTTCACTTTATAGCTTTCCGAAAAAACGCAATTTGAATCGAACTCATTTATTAAATTTTGGCCGAACATTTTTTTAGAGACCCAGTTTTCTGGGACCGTGTTTTTGGGGCGCGATTTTAATTTGCATTTAGTTATAGTGAAGTTGCACTTTCTCAACTGCAGATGTAAGATATACATATAAGTAGCTATCACAAGTTTCTTGAAAAATGTTTGGCATTTAGAATGGAGGTAAGCGAAAGCATTCTCTTCGTGGCGGTCATCCTGAACATACTGGCCTCCTGCCTGTACCTCACGCTGCGCTACCTCACAAAGCACCTGATCACACCCCTCGACTTCTTCATCATTTACACGATCGTGGTGAGTTGTTTGCGCTCCCTGGCCTACATAGGCCTGCTCCTGTACACGCAATTTCGCGACGAACACACCTCCCTCCTTTTCAAGGTGCTCTGTGAGATGAGCCTCTTTCTCAAGCTGAACTCCTCGATCATTGAATTGCTTGTCACCCTGCTCCTCTCAGTCGTGCAACTTCGCGTCACCTACACCAAAAAGTTCTACACGCGCTTCCTGAGCGGCAGAAACGCGCCCATATGGCTCATCAGCATAACGATGCTCTCTCTCCTGCTCTACTTGCTGCCGTTTTTGCTGCCACAGTTTGAAGCGGGTGAACTGAACTGCACTAGCAAGCACTTTTCGCACTTCTTCGTCGTTTATCGCTCCGCCATCCTCTTGGTTCCACTCTCTCTCATCTTGGTGAATATGTTGGTGTTGGCAGTGAAGGCGCGCGAAAACCGTGTCGAGTTCAACATGAATCAGATGCAAAAGCTCAAGATCACAAAGTGCATCAAGACGATTGGCGCACTCGGCGTTCTAAGCTTGACCAACGCTGTCCCCAATAGCATCTACTACCTGCTCCAACTGGACCCCCGGCAAAGGCGCATCTCATTCAGTGAGATCAAGGACTACGCAGAAACTTTCTATCAAATAGGCAGATTCATCGGTCTTATCCTTTTGGAGCGCGCTCAAAATGACCTATCAATTTCCCTTGAGATCCTTAAAAAGCACTTCTTAAGAAGAAAGAACAGAAGCGTGGGAGTTCATTGAGCTGTCTTTTAATTCAGCGCTTTAGATAGCATTTATTTAAGCGCTATATTTAGAATTATTTGATATAAAAGTGTAATTGTTTTTTTATACAACCATTTTTGTCAAAAGATTAAAGACAGCATGGCATCTTTTTATGAGCGACAGAAAAAATATACGAAGAAAGCATGGTGGAGCGAAAAAGTGAAGCAAAAATTTTAACACAAATGGTATTTTGAAGTCACATTTCTTTACTAGAGTGTTAGGAGAATTTTGTTGAAGCATAATAATTTAAGTGAACAATTCTTGATATTATTGAAATCCTATTAATTCTGCCTGCGTATCCACAAAAACACTTATCACTGAAAAAATGTAGTAACGAGTAATTGAAGCACTCAATATAGTAGAATTAACCACGACCCTTTTTTCCTAATACGACACAAAGTTTTTCGATGCGTGAATTTGATTTTTAAGTCGTTTTTTAACCATTTTTAGTTTTTTTGAATGACTAAATTTCATTTTGAATACTTTCATGCTTTTTATGCTGTATTACCCAAGAAACCAAAAAATCTCAAAATAAAGAAGTTTACGGTGTTAAGTTCAAATGGTTAATCATTGAACACAAAAGTAAAAAATCGAAAATCTCAGAATTTTCAGATATTTCAATAAATAATTAAAAATCAATTTTTTATTAAAAAAGTTCCAATTTTCTAGTTTTTTTTTCAAAAATTTAATTAATATATAGAAAATATTTTTTAATGAAAAATATTAAAATATATGAATTAATTTCTAATAAAAGATAATAAAAAAAAAGTATAATTTCTTTTATGTGATCATTTATATAAAAATAGATTTCGTAACATTTTGATCAGTTGTAAAGCAGAGTGATATACATTTTAAAGACAGGGGTATTTGTTTTGCTTTATAAATGTAAGTTTTATAAATGATTATTTTCGGATGCCTGTTAAAATTATAATGTAACAAAAATTTGAAATTTTTTTGGTTTATTATATTTTTTTTTGATCAGTTTTTTCTTCTAATTTTAAAAATGTTGTTAACTTTTTGATATCATCGATATAGCTCTATAGTTTTTTCATACATTTCAATTTTGTATATTTTTAATACTAAATTTACTTTTAAAATTTTGTTTAGTTTTTTAATTTTTTGTTAAATATACTTTGTTGAAAATGTATCATAGACAATGTAAGAACTCACCAAATACATTTTGTTATGTGTGTGGTTATTATACTTGGAAAAAACAAGTAGTATACAAAATTGTTAAAAATTTAAAACTATGGATTGAATATGAACTATATTTTGGAATGCCTATGGGTGACCAAGACAAATCATGGGCTACACATGTAGTATGTGGAAGTTGTAGTTCAACATTAGAAGGATGGTTGAGGGGAACAAGAAAGGCAATGCCTTTTGGAGTTTCAAGAATCTGGAGAGAGCCTAAAGACCATCTTAATGACTGTTATTTCTGTATGATTGATATATCAAAGTATAGAAAAGTAAAAGGTAGACAAGCGCTTCAGTATCCAGACATACCATCATCAAAAGCACTTGTTTTACATGAGAGCAGTTTAACAATACCACTGCCGCCAAAAAAAGTAATTGTAATTAATTTTTTTGCTAAAAACTTTGTTTATATTAATTTTTTTAAGAGCAAAAAGATTAGTGATTTAGCTGAAACTCCATCAAACAGTAACGAAGAAGAGACAGAGCAAAATTTTTAAACAAAATACATTTCAGAACGTCACTTTCCAAATCAAAACGAACTAGATGATTTAATCAGAGATTTGGGAATCACTAAGTCAGGAGCCGAGCTTCTTTCTTCAGGACTTAAAGAATGGAACTTACTAAGTAAAAACTCCAGAATATCTCTTTACCGAAAAAGACATAAAAAATTCGATATGTTTTACAATGTATGTGATAATCTTTGTTATTGTCAAGATTTGGTTGGTTTATTTACTTCAATTGGATTTTAACATAATCCTAAAGAATGGCGTTTGTTCATTGATAGCTTATCTCAGAGTCTCAAAGCAGTTTTGCTTCACATGGAAACAAATTTTCATCCATACCTCTTGCACATTGTACTCATAAAAAAGAAAATTATGATAACGTTAAAAATGTCCTTGAATGTATAAAATACTTCCATTTTCAATGGGAGATTTGTGGAGACTTCAAAATGATTTCTTTTTTGCTTTGCTTACAAGGAGGTTACACAAAACATTAGTGTTTTATTTGTTTGTGGAACATCAGAACCGACAACGAACATTATGAAAAAGCGCATTGGCCAGTGCGAGTAGGACTTCAACCAGGAACTTTCAATGTACTCAGACAACCTTTGATAGATTTTAGCAAAGTTCTATTGCCTCCACTTCATATAAAGTTAGGTTTAGTTTAAGCAATTTGTAAATGCTCTTGATTGTGAAAGTCAGTTATTACAAGAAATTCGTTTAATGTTCCCAAAGCTTTCTAAAGCTAAAATGAAAAAGGGGGTATTCATTGAACATTAAATAATTGCATGCTAAAATCAAAAAAATTAGAAGAAGTAATGACAAAAATTGAGAAGGAAGCATGGTGCGCACTTCGTGATGTAGTCTATGGTTTTCTTGGAAACAAAAAAGATCCGGAATACAAAGAACTTGTATTTCACCTCTTTCAACTAGGTTGACGTAACTCTTTGAAGATTCATTTTTTGCACTCACACTACGATCTTTTTCGTGAAAACTTAGGTGATGTCAGCGATGAACATGGCGAAAGATTTCATCGCTGACATTGCAACAATGGAAAGAAGGTATCAAGGATGCTGGAACACAGGTATGATGGGAGATTACATATGTTTTTTAGTGATAAACGATAAGAACATTTATTTGAGAAAAGCTAGAACTTTAAAACATTTTTGATTTTTATATAAAAAACTTTTAAAAAACTTAAGTTTTTATTATGAATGTTTGAAACTTTTTGACAACTAAATGTGTACTTAAATTGTATACATGTTAAAATTCACAAAAAAATATCAATGCTATGCCAAAACAATTACTTTTTTCAGAATGAGCAGTTAAAATCCTGTATATAAATATTAAAAGATACAGACAAACAGAACCATTGTTACATTGTGTATTGATAAGAAAAATAGACAACTCTAATAAATTATTATCAGCCTAAACTTTATTTCAGAAAGGATTTTTCAATTTTTTGATAATAGACGAAAAATATTGATTAAAAGACTTTTTTTAGAAGGATAGAAGACAATTTTTAAAATGTCTCCATTTTGTTCATTAAAATAGGTTATAGATTAGTAGCAGTTAAAGTTTACATCGTAAAATCTTAAGAATAAAAAAAAATTAGTTTATTTTTTTTAAAAAATAATAACAATATTTTTTATCGGAAAAATACTTTGACTTTGTATTAGTAAAGAAATTATAAAAATTGAAATAATAATATTATATAAGGCCGGAAAAGAACGAAGCAAACTTCTTCAAAAAGGCTTTCCTTTGGGCGCGGGAAACCTGCAGTTAGAGTTCTCTAAAGTCGCTAAAAGATCATTTTTAGATTTTGTTCGCTGAAGTTCAACTCTCTTGATTGCTGTAAAAAGAAAAAATAGATATAAATAGCAACGGAAATGCAATAGCTCTACACCACAAAATGACACTTCCAATTTAACGGCGCTTTATTTGATAACCTGTATTTAGTGGATGAATGAATCTTTTGAAGTGATATATTAAGCTTTGATATTCTGTAATCACTTGTTTTCTAGAGTACTATTGAATATTTGTCTTATGCATTTTTGGTATTGCTATAATAGCTATTTCGCCATTATTTCAGCTCATCACTCGTTTCAATAATAAAGAAGAATGTAAGGCGTCATGAAAAATGCAATAAAACAAGAATGCCATATGAGTACAAGGGATTCTATAGAGAAGAAAGGAAAAATTGGCTTAAAATCAGAAAAACATAGGAATGTATACACCATTTTTGATTCTATTTTGTCTTTTTGAAAATCTGTCTTTTTGTAATTCTAATTTGTCATTTTGCAATTCTATCGGATTTCAATTTATATTGTTTTGATATGTGTCCTTTTTATTCAAACTTTTTTTTGATATTTTAAATCTATTTTCATATTAAATTTTCTAAATTTTTCACACCGAATTAGCAATTAAATTATTTCTTCAAAATTTTTTTATTTTTTATTTACTTTTTTAATTAAAAAAATTGCACTTTAATTTAGCAATATCTTTTTAATTGAGTAAATATTATTTCAAAAAATACATGTGATTATTTCGTTAGAATTGCATAAAGGCGCAATAGAATTGCAAAAGGACAAAATACAATTGCAAAAGGAAAAAATTGAACTAAACATGGTATATACGAAAATAATAATGTAAAAGTGTAAGGATATAAAAAATGTCAGTAATACGGTAATTCTCATAAAATAGAAGTACTGTGAAAATTAAAGGGTAAAAAGATCAGGACTTAGTTACATTCTCCATATGCCGTACGTTTTTGAGCTAATAATAATCTTGCATCAGAATTTTGCTACTGAAAAATTTTCCAAATATTTTTTTACAACCAAATTTATTGATTTTGATCAACATCTCGTTTCTAAATATCCGAAAATGACGTCAGCGCCTTCAAAAATTATATGTATGTTTAGTAAGATTCATCTTCGAGAGCAAATTTTTTCGGTGATGAATACGAATGCGCCAAAGCACAAAACACGAAGACTATCAATAGACCATATTAATGATACTTTGACAGTTAGTCTTTTATAACGAATTAAACTATAATTTTGATGAAGTTGTAGTAGAAGAGATGTCTGACAAGTTTCCTGAAAAACGGGAAAGAAAAATTAATAAAAACTTCATCCAAACGCCTGAGGCACGGCCAGAAGCGGATCCAAAAGGACTTTTAGGGGTCATCAAATATTCAGGTGCAAGTTTGATTTATTGCTTCAATTTTTTTCTTTTTTCTCTCCCATGTTAATGTACAATCAACGTTAATTGCAACTCTAAAAGACGAACGATTTCGTATACTCTTAACTTTTCCCTTTGAGTACAATTCATCGGCTTTCTTTTTAAAAATGGAACTTTATATATTTAGGAGACCATTTTCATTTCATGAGACACTGATATCACACTGGTCCACAAAGGGTCCAAGATAAAATATCACTGATATCAAATAATTCTGAAATTTACCTTGCTATGCTCATTGAATAAAGGCACTCACTTAGTGTCAAGTGAATTTGAAACAAGTTCACTTTGATCTGTTATCGACCACAGTCGACTTTACAAAAATAAAATCGTCTGCGTTTATTAATTGACTTTAATTTTAAAATTAATTTCAGTATTTTTTTAATACAAATCTTCTGCTTTACTTTAGATATCATCTGTGTTTATTAATGTTTTTTTAGTACAAATCTTCTGCTTTACATTAGATATCGTCTGTGTTTATTAATGTTTTTAGTACAAATCTTCTGCTTTACATTAGATATCGTCTGTGTATATTAATGTTTTTTAATACAAATCTTTTGCTTTACATTAGATATCGACTGTGTTTATTATGTTTTTAGTACAAATCTTCTGCTTTACATTAGATATCGACTGTGTTTATTATGTTTTTAGTACAAATCTTCTACTTTACATTAGATATCGTCTGTGTTTATTAATGTTTTTTTAGTACAAATCTTCTGCTTTACATTAGATATCGTCTGTGTTTATTAATGTTTTTAGTACAAATCTTCTGCTTTACATTAGATATCGTCTGTGTATATTAATGTTTTTTAATACAAATCTTCTGCTTTACATTAGATATCGACTGTGTTTATTATGTTTTTAGTACAAATCTTCTGCTTTACATTAGATATCGACTGTGTTTATTATGTTTTTAGTACAAATCTTCTGATTTACATTAGATATCGTCTGTGTTTATTAATGTTTTTAGTACAAATCTTCTGCTTTACATTAGATATCGTCTGTGTTTATTAATGTTTTTAGTACAAATCTTCTGCTTTACATTAGATATCGTCTGTGTATATTAATGTTTTTTAATACAAATCTTCTGCTTTACATTAGATATCGACTGTGTTTATTATGTTTTTAGTACAAATCTTCTGCTTTACATTAGATATCGACTGTGTTTATTATGTTTTTAGTACAAATCTTCTGCTTTACATTAGATATCGTCTGTGTTTATTAATGTTTTTAGTACAAATCTTCTGCTTTACATTAGATATCGTCTGTGTTTATTAATGTTTTTAGTACAAATCTTCTGCTTTACATTAGATATCGTCTGTGTATATTAATGTTTTTTAATACAAATCTTCTGCTTTACATTAGATATCGACTGTGTTTATTATGTTTTTAGTACAAATCTTCTGCTTTACATTAGATATCGACTGTGTTTATTATGTTTTTAGTACAAATCTTCTGCTTTACATTAGATATCGTCTGTGTTTATTAATGTTTTTAGTACAAATCTTCTGCTTTACATTAGATATCGTCTGTGTATATTAATGTTTTTTAGTACAAATCTTCTGCTTTACATTAGATATCGTCTGTGTTTATAAATGTTTTTTAGTACAAATCTTCTGCTTTACATTAGATATCGTCTGTGTTTATTAATGTTTTTTAGTACAAATCTTCTGCTTTACATTAGATATCGTCTGTGTTTATTAATGTTTTTTAGTACAAATCTTCTGCTTTACATTAGATATCGTCTGTGTTTATTAATGTTTTTTAGTACAAATCTTCTGCTTTTATTAACCGTGATGCCTGTTACGATGGGACGGACACAGAACCTCTTTAGCCTGGGGGTAGATTGAACCCTAAAACTTTAAAATATAAATTTTTAATTTTGAGTTTAATTTTGCATAATTATTGTATATGCTGAATTTTTAAAAGAGGCCAGACGTGCGGATACAGTCCCCCATTGGGCACGATAGTTATTTAAGTCTGACATCTCTGCCTATAATTTTATAATGTTTAAAAAAGTTTTTAAGCTTATTTATTGCAAGCGCATTTCGAATGAAACATATTTTTGAATTCTTCGGATTCGAAACTCTGAAGTAATTCATAGATATCAGCAATAAAATGCAATAATTTTACACGCTCATTTAAGATATGTATATAACATAAATATTGAAATAAATTTACCATGAGATTTAGGACCTCTACGCCTTCCGTGATTATGAAAAGCTGAACCACTTTGTAGAGCAGCAAGCAAATTATCTATCACACCTTCTTGATCGCCATCTTAAAAGAATAGAATAAAAAAATTATATAAAAACAACTTTCCTAATATTTGAAAAAAGCCCGCGTATTTGCCGTCAAGCCTCTATAAACATTTTGCTTTCGCAATTACAAAAGCAAGTAATGATGAATCGTGATGAAAAAAGAAACGTTTAAGGGCGATGTTTAGTTCTACATCGTGTGATAATAGTCTGAACTTCTTAGAGTCATTACTTCTGAAAAGGAGGGAGGGACATTTATAAAAATAAATTTTATTACTATTGATTTATAGTGTAGTTAGCTACACAAATGTATGCTATATGTCTTAAATAGAGTTAAAATACTTCCATTGCTTAAAAAAGAACAATAGCAAAGGATTTCAATAAAAAGTTATATATATATATATATATATATATATATATGCGTGTGATTTAAGAAACAAATTTATCACGAATTTACAGTTCGTCATTAATGTGCCAATAAGGCTGTTTGCTGGTAGAGATATTATACGTTTTTTATGAATGAAATTTCAAATGAAAAAAAATGAAAAAGCTTTCAAACGCCCTGCACGTTTGCAAAGTCCCACTGTTTTCATCCATATCTTTCATCCAACTGCAAGTTAAGTCATTAAATGATTTAGGCAGAGCTACGTTGCTTCGACCAGAATTTATCTCCGTTCCAAAACTTGTTTTCATCTCACCCGCCCATTTCTAAACTGAGTACTGCGGACGGCAACATCACCACTCTCTACCTGCAAAAATATCATTATCTTGATTCAGCCATGTCGCCAGGTAATCATTTTCGCTTCCAAAAAAGATTTGTGAAAACAGCTTGGATTGAGTTGTTTGATTCTGAGATGTAGACTTTCTATTTCGTGAATGAAAATCACGTTGAAAGATTGAATCTTTCTATTGCAGAGCGAAGAATGGATGTATTTCTCTTTATATGAAGACACTAGCTAAAAACATTGTTCTGTATCTGAGGTAGACGTAACCATTCTCTCATATTTGTCAGTATAGGGAACCAGTTACAAGGTTGTCGTGGATCGCACCTGCACATAGCAAAAGAAAATTGCAAACCCTTTACACTTACTTGGGAACAATCTTTGAAAGAAGTCTGAATGCAGAAGATGAATTGAAGAAATGAACAATTGATTTTAGTTCTCCACAAGAAGCATAAGATAGTGTGTTTTGTTGATTTAAAGAAAGCTTTGGGTGGAGTGGCTCGACGAGCAATACCCTTTGAAAACGACAGTGACAACAATCTTCAAAAAATAAAATGCTTTGCCTATAATTTATAAAATTGCATTGAAAAGGAAGAAAGCAGATGATTTGTCGTCTTCAAAGGGTTTAAACGATAATAACAAACACTTTCAGCATCATTCAATTCTTTCTGTCCTGGCTAATTGTGCTCTAAGCTGGAGAATGATTTTCATTGGTCAATTACGCAGCGGTTTTAATTTCACTAAATCGCAATGGGATAATATCCTAAAAATGTTGAAGATCCTAATCACTCAACTAGATCAAAAAGCTCTGCTTTTTGTTATAAATTCTTACAAATTCAAAATTTTGAACATCTTCGACGTCAAATTATATCAATAAGAACTTTTGAATATTAATTAAGACTTAATTAATAATTTTTAATAAAATTTCGTAAGGCATATCTGCTACTCTGTAATGCTCTGAGTACCTCGTGATCAGCCAAACTTCTCGAAAGCGCTCATCTTCGTTATATCAATTCAAAAGAATCAAAGCTAAAACATACCTGCATTCAAATCGACAAGAGTTCTGCGTTGAGGCATAAGAGAAGTTCTCGCTTGAATTTCGCGCTCTTTTTTCATTTCTTGCAATTTAGACTTTTTGGCTTCTGCCAATTTTTGCTTTTGATGTTCCCTAACTATTTTCTAAATGAGCAAAAATGCAACACAAAAAACGACATAGAGAAAAATGTTAATCATTTATGCTGACTTTCTACATGAAAAAATATTAATAGGAAATTTAATTAGTTTTAAAAACTGAATAAAACATTTTTTCAAATACTTTTTAAATACAAAATATAAAATCAAAGAGACACAGGATACCCAAATCTAAATTTTAAGAAGGAAAAAAATATCAACTCGAGAATAAAGCATTCGTTTTTATTCCTACCCTTACATTGCTGAATTTCACAAATAAGCGATTTTAAAAGATTTAAAAAGTTTGCCAAAAAATTAGTGTTTTAATTATTATATATTAGATAAATCATTTTTAGTGAAAGGTGTTCTTCAATTTTAACATTATATTTGTGAAAGTGTCTAAAAATTCAATATTATTGACATACTTAATGAAAGATGATCGCCCGAATCATATGATTTAATTTTAGTTTACGCTTGGAACGAAAAAAGAGTGGGAAGAAACAAAAGAGAACAATGTTTCTAGGGGGAATTGAACAAAATGCAATTTTTATTATATAAAATGCATCATTGGCAATCGTACAGATTGATACAGCTTGGGAGCATGAAGATTTTTATTTGAATCGAGAAGTACAAACATAGGCTAGTGAGACTCCAAAGATGAAAAGAAATAATGGAACTTTTTCATCATCGTGCATAAACCAGCGTAAATGTACATACAATTTGAGACTTTTTTCTAGAAGTTACTTTGATTCCAGTAAGTTTGCAAACGTATACTATTCTGCAGCGTGATGAATAATTTTATCTACTAGAAGTTACATGACAAATGGTCCATTCGGTCAAATGTTCGTTTGGTAAAATTTTTGTTCGGCCAAATGTCCGAGTTCCGTACACACACTTTGTGGAAAGGGCATATTGACAGTTAAGTAGAGATGCGCTATATCAATTCAAAATATTTATTTCGTATAAACACATAGATACATATTAGTAAAGTAGTATGGTATACTACTACTGTATATTTTTGCCTCTATGCTCTGTCTGAAATTAAGATAACAAATGTAGCTTATAAAAACCATATTCTTTGTGATCATGAATTCCTCTCTCTCAGTGTCATCCTAAAAAGGAATGGGAAATTTAAGATAATTTTTCTAAAAAAAATTAATTATAATTTTGATTTAAAAATACTTTTAACTCTTTTATTACTTTCTAGAATTAAGCTTCTTTTTTAAATGAAATATTTTATTATTTGAAATTTAGGATTATTTATAAAGAAAAGTTTAAAAGGTTGTCTACGACCAAAATATGATTAGAAGATTGAAAAAAAAGAGTGAAGAATGAAAATATTTCATCTTTTTAACCGATTAACAACGACGCGAGTCGCAAATTTACATTAGAAGATTTACATTAGATACTGTCTGATTAATCTGATCTTTAACCACTTAAGTAGGAATGGAACCACTGCTATATCTATCTGCATCTTTGTTTCTTCTCTGTTCACATGTCAGATTCTCTCATTGTTTATATTCTTTCCGGCTTTTCTAAAGAAAATCACGCCATCTAGATTAATGAAATTCAAACTAGAGGGATATCCTACTCTACAAGTTTACCTAAAGATTAACAACTAATTAAGCCATTGATTAGACATCGACAATGATAAAAAAAGGATGAGAAGCACTGGTAAACTTTCATTACATCTACCTTTCCAATTTCATATTATTGGAATTAACATTGTGAGAAGAGAATTTCCTTATTTTCTTTAAAATCTACAGAGAAGCAGCGAGACAACAGTATTTAAAGAAATGAAAAAATTATCATCTTTAAATCTATAAAAGAAAGAGGCGATTGGTCTTGAAAACTCTAGTTCTGAAAGCTTGTTAAATTAGTAATTTTAATTTTATTTATTTTAATAATCAAGTTAGCAAATCTAAACTTCCTTCATTGTTAACCAATAATAATTAATTAACGCACAATGTTTATACGGATTTTTCCCGAAATATCTTGAATGATAACATTAATAATCTTTAACGTGTCGCACCAGTTTTAAAGATGGATGCGACCATGTTTTTGATGGATTAGAAAAATGCATTTTTTATAACGAAAACATGTAGGCAAGTTTAAGGAATTACGTTGAAATTGATGATGAAGGAGTTTATGTCGCAAAAAACATCTTCGATCTTGTTCTTTTTGGTGTCAATTGAAAAAAATTGCACAACTTGAGAAATGCAAGTTTCAAGAGAAGTGAAAGATGACTCGATTTTAAGGAATTCTTCTTGAGAAGGATGAAGAAAGGCGTAAAAAAATTTTTTTTTATCAGGTTAAGGAAAAAAGTTTGTTTGTTGTGAACGGGATATAATGAATTGTAATCATGATTTATCCAATACTACATACAGTTCTCATTATAAAATAGTTCAGTAGTGAGGTACCGATTAGATCAGCATCAGCTTAATCCGCGTTTTTGTTTGATCGGTATCATTATCGACAAATTTTTTGCTGTTAACTGATTTTATCAGCTGAATCAATAGACAAATTAAGGTTTATACTAGAGCTAAAAGGAGTGGAAGAACCATTGCATTCTATACATAGAGCTTTGTACAATATACAATAGCATATCATCTCTCTTAATATTCCAAACGAATAATGGTTTTCAACAGAAAGAAAAATTATGCGAGAATTTAGAATTTGAAGCATGAACTTTTGACTCCAAGCTGTTAGCTTAGGAGCAATGTTTTTCAAAGCGATTGAATCATGTTAATAAAATTGCTTTGACCCATTTTTTAAAGAAATTTATATGATAAATAGTTCAAAAATTACGAATTTTCTCATTATCACATGTTGTGGAATCATGGGAAAATATCTGACTCCGACTCCAAATATTTACTTTAATTTTTACTATTAATTTTTGAAAAGTTAAATTATGGTATTTAAGAATGCTAGAATGATAGTTCAGTGTGTATTTTAATATTAAGAAATATTCAAGAATTTTGAGTAAGGAAGATGTATTAATGATAAAATGATATAAAAAAAGGATATTGTCATTATTGGAAGGAATTGATCTTGAGGTGGAACAATGTCTTCTTTTTCTTTATTCTTTAATTCATTTTCGGCTAGTTGAAATGACTTTTTAATACTCAACATATTGCTTTTTAATGTTTCAATTGATACTAAAAAAATAAAGAAAATAAATTAAAAATAGGCTAGTTCGGGAATTGAACCCGAGACCTCTCACACCCGAAGCGAGGATCATACCACTAGACCAACTAGCCTAGATCAATGTTGCAAAATTAGCAATATAAAATATTTTATTAGTCCAACATCAAACAATTCTAAAAACAACACTCCAGCTAGGATTTTTTAAAAACTATATGCAAAGGTGAGTTTTGGACTAGGTATTCCATTTTTACCAATAAAACAAATCCAGCAAACCTCGAAATTTGGTATTAGGAATCAATTAGTAAATGAAGTAAAGTATTTAAAAGAACGATTTTTTAAGCGGTAATATTTCAAATGATAGGAAAATTATTACTACTGTTAGGTGCCTATCAGAAAATTGCTACACGCTGATTGCGTCCACGCATTATATAAAAACCAATGGTAAATCTATTGAATAATTTAAGAAAGAAATACCATTGGATGCTTTTTGGAGATGCATAAGTTCATCGGAAATGTGCAAAACATCTGGATTATTTTTTTCAAAGTAATCAACTAGGAAATTGAGCATATTGGCTTTGTGACTTTTTGTTTTGATTGTGTGGAGCTTAATAAGGAAAAAGAGAATAACTAAAATATTGATATCATTGCAGCGCCGGCTTTATCAAAGTGCGCTGGCTCGCACCGTAAAATGTTTTGCGCAAGCTATGAGATTTCAAGCGTTAAATAACAAGAGTTAAAAAGGTTATGTCATGTAGAAAAATGTTCCGAGCTATTGGAATATATTTTATTTTATAAAAAAAAAAAAGAATACGAAAGATTATATTATGCCAATATACGATGAATAAGATGGAAAAGATGTCGACACTTAGGGACAATAATACATCATGTCACAATGAATCAAAGCAGTTTATCAGTGCTGAAAATGTTCTACAGCGAAATGAAAGAATATACACTGCATGATTCACACTTACTTCTATCGATTTGTCGTTAAAACTTGGCATTCAAAGCATCTGAAATGCTTACCAAGATGATGAACTGCGATTCACACTGAGCATAGAAAAGTGTTATGGAGAACAATTGAAGTTCGTGTTAAGCCAAATTCAAAGCATGTAAGTTGGCATCAAAACACGCATGAATCTCTCGAGAAAGCGCAGAATTTAACATGTGTGCCATAACTGGGAGAGCGTTTCGACTTATGCGACTTTGAGTTTACTGTATGGAAAATGAAATTGTTAAAGACAAAAATCCCTTTTTTTTTTTAAAAACTTGTGCAGAATAAGCAATGCGTGTTTCTAAGTGATATTCTTCCCAAATATTATGAATATACACAAATGTTTACTCTTATATCCTACGGGCCCGATATCGGCTATATAATTGGGCCGCGAAATTGTTAGTGCAGGTCACGAATATCAAAATTTTGGGACTTCCTAACTTTTTAAATGTTGAAGTGATAAGTGCTTTTCAATATGATGTAAACACGAAAGATCCACAGGCTGTATACAACGGGTAATAAAAAAATTTAATAAATTAATAAACAATAAATAGAGATTCTTTTTGTCAAAATTTTATAATTAAGGAAACGAAATATGAAGCAGAGATGGGTTAGGGTTAGGATTCGTATGAGCTTTGCTTCATTTTATTTTTAAAACTTGACAAAAAAAACTCTTCAAAAATCAAGTTTTTCAAAATCGTCTTTTTTTATAGCAAAAAATTAAGTATCTAGTTTTCGATTTTAATTTCATTCTCAAATAAGAAACTGTCTTGATCCATACTGGACATGTGCTCAACTAACATCTATTACTAATCCAGCTCTGCTAACTAAGATGAATCTCATAGGCACAGCATTCTTTGAGCAAGCTCGTCTGGTGTTTGAGCCATTCCAAACAACCACAATCAGGTCCGGCGCTCTGGTGCTGAAACCCTTGAAACTCCTTATTGCTGCGTTACCACGAGCATAGAGCACTGATTCCACAGCCCTTGAATATACCTCAACTAAGATTTGGTCTCCAGATAATCATTCCCGACTGGCAAACGATTCGATCCTTTTCGAGAACTGGGTATGTAGGACTCCTTTACTACCAACTTCATTCGAGTGATTCCAAACAAGTCCAAGAATTCTCACGCTACCAAATAGACGGAATCTCGTCACACATCTCCAATCCGTCAGATAAGGACAACTGCATGCAGCTTGTTACTCTCTTCTCTAGCTCCACGGTTGATACAATTGGAACTTTGATCGCAGACATGCGAGCTTGTCCACGGTTTTCCCTTCTCCAAAGAGCTTAGACGATTAGCCTCCCAAGCCAAGATTCAGTTTATGGAAATATTAGAACGCAAGGCTTCTGGGATGCTAGGAGTTGCTGCTATTCATCGGTGGCAATCAGATACAGAAGACACTATCATGGCCATTTGGAATAAGAACTAGCCCGTAGAAATGGCTGAGTGCGCTCATTTGGATGACATTCAAGTTCAGGTGATGACAGCAATGGAGACAGAGCTGGCCAACATTAGATCGTATGATCCTCATGCCAAGTATAACACTTCTTTTCCTAGATAATCCACTTGTTTCAATTTTCTTACTTGTTGAGAGCTACATCATCTTCTCGCTAATTTTATAGTATTTTATCTTTTTAAGAAAACCTAAAGCAAGATAACAGCTAAAATATCTGATACCACCTATATCTTTTTTAGCTCAAGAAGAAATTTGAATTTGTCATTTCCCTCTCTTCCACTGTTAATTAGTCGTGGTAGAATTCAACAACAGCGGTCTTCGCTTAAAATAAGCAACGTGTTTTACCTTAGGTAATCTCTCACTTGTTGAAGAACAATATCAATGGATCCATCTGAAGAAGACAACGATTATGACTTGGACATTAGCGCTGTTCTGGGCCTAAGGCACAGCGCAGTATTCACACTTCAACCCCCTCCTCAATATGCTGTTCAGTTTGGTCATTCTCAAACTATCATTCTATCAAACTACTCTCAAAGTTATGATGCAGGACCTATGACTTGCACAGTGGGATATACTTCGAATGACGGCGGCTCCTACGTCAGCTGTCTGATGGGTCAGTGTATCCGATCGCATCTGCACTCCCCCAATGAACCACCAATCTGCCCCTCGGCAGTCAACAGTATCCTGTCTTCTATCCACATCAGAGTCCTAGCGGTGGTTAGTTGGAGTCAATGTCTGCACCGCAAGATCCAGTCTCCGGGTTGGAGAACCCCTTGCAGGTGACTGACACACCAACCCAATCCCGGTTGCCCCCGACTAGCAGACTTGAGAAAAAATTAGAACATATAATAATTTCAACCAATCAGAATACTTTAAGCGACACACCCACATACAAACTCATCACACCATATAAAAATACACACAAAACATATATAAATAATTTCAACCAATCAGAATGCTTCCAGCTAGTCGATCCCGTGGTCGTTAATCAAGTGTTGTCTCCTCAAGACAGTCTTTATCAACATGCTCCGAAAATGGGATTGCATAGTGATCCTCTTTCGTCTGCTGCTTCTGGGGCTGGTCCCGCTTACTCCGTAAACTATCCCACTTAGAAAGCCTTCATAGAGAGACTCTATCCGTGGATCCAGGATTGAAAGCTTCTCGGTACGCCTTGTGGTCTGAGGAGCTATGGAACCACTTAGTAGCACCTCCAGTGTGGCTAGAAGCCACCCATTTTATGGAGGTTGCTCCGAGCTCCGTATACCGCATTTCACTCTACTGGACCAGATGGTTAGTGCCTCGAGAGTCCTAATCATAGCCCGAGCATCAGAGTCAGAAATGACTCAAGCATATAATCTTATTCCGCCAGAACTGCGGCCACTGAAGGGTATTTTCACTGGCAGACTAATAGAATGGAGTTTCTGATCCGGCTAGTAAAAAAAAGCTTCAAAAATAAATTATTGCTGTGGTGAAGGCGTTAATTGTGTGATGGAGTAATTGAAAATAAACAATTAAAAGCCAAAATTCTATATCAAGCAGACATGTCAATATTTCCGATAACAAATTTTTTGGACAGCACTATTCTATGTGATACAAGAAATAAAAAACAAGGTATGATGAAATAAAAATGATACTTTGGACAAAAAAGTTATGTTGAAGGCGTATGCTTGTGCATTGTTAGAGCCAGCATTCAAGTAGTTGCCTATGGCGAGCATAATTTGTAAGATGGACGCAAAATTTTGACTTTTGAGAAGGCCAAGGCAGCACGCGTGGCACGTGTCAATCATTGTTTTAACGTCGTTTACGCTCTCTGCAAACTTTGAACGGAAGAGCATGCAGTTGAGTCTGGGAATGATGCGTTTGATGTCGGAAACCGTGACAGCAAATTGCTCTGCTTCTACTAAGCTAGCATAGGTTTCACGGTATTCAGAGAGGCTGCTTAGCTGTTCTTGAGTAGGCATACACTTTATTAGCTGGCAGAGAATGCCCTCTGTCAGTACGTTATCATCTAGTGAGAGGATCGCGTTCCTGATTTCTTCGTACGGTCTTTTAATTGAAGCAAGAAAGATTGAGAGATTTTGAGAAGTTTTAGCATCTAGAACTTTTCTCTGCTTAATGTTCTTTTTAGCGAGTGTGTTGAAAGATGACTGTAACGAGGAAATGTTATCATCGCCTTGGAACGAATTGGGAACACTTGAAAAGGCTTGGCCAAATGAGCAAGCGGAAATGCTCTTTGATGAAGGAAGTCCTACACTCGTGGAAAATTGTTCTTCCAAAATCGTTTTAAATTCGCTAGTGACTAAGGAATTTTCATCACATTTGGCCCAAAAAGAAGATTCAGAAAGCTTTTTTGCGTCTATCTTAAAGTATATATATATAGTGTCATGAAGAATAATCGGACGAGTTGTATTTAAAAGAAATTATAAACGAAGGCCATCATATTTTTATAAAGTCCACTCTGCTCCTTAACCAGTTAATCTTATGAGGAACAGTGTAACAACCGTGTAGAAAGCCATGAAAATTCTCTGCTTCACCGGTCGAAAAAGAAGTTTAAAGTGTTAGTACTCAAAGCATTCATATCATTAAAACAAATATAAAAATATACCCAACTATGAAAGCATGACAAAATGCATGGAGCTCTCTATACTTCTCAATGATTGATATACGCAATTTTAAGAAGGACAAAGCGCCATAGAGTCTTACTATATTTATAAGGTCACCAGATATTTTGCCTACGGACACTTTGCCTGAGTAACATGTCGAGTGTCGACTATCATCATCATCATCCATTTTGCCTTCTAGGCCTGGTTATTGTTCCCAAAGAGTCGGGGTCAACCCGTTTCCTGCAAAACTACGCAATTAGTTAGGAACATGTAGACCATAGATTTAATATTTTAAGGACTTGGCGATTGTCATCCATTCAAATTTTACTTTATTTTTTCCTATACTATTTATTAAAAAAATTTTTAATTTGGTAGATTAGTCTTAAAAATGTCTTTTAATAAATTAAATATTTAACATAAATTTAGTAACAATTAACTGATAAATTATCTGTCGGGTCAATTGAATTTATAAAAAGCCGTATTTCACACTAAATTTTAAAAAAGCTAAACTACAAAATTTTCTTTCATTAAATTTTTGTGTAGTATATTAAAATTCATTGTAGACCTTAAAAAATAGCGTATTAGGAGATTCAAACTGAAATTCATAAGAGTCAAATGCTATTCAACATTAAAATATACATTCATCAATTGTAATCATGATGATTAATTGAAAAAAGTATGCACTTGACTTTTCAAAATTTGGAAATGATGAAATTTATATAGAGAGCAACAAGAATGATGAAATGAGTGAGAATTTCAGTTCATTTGTTGTTTTCTTATTTTCTAACAGTTATTTAATTTAATATTTTATTTCTGCTATATTTCCTAATCCAATTTTTTTTAAATGGACTTTGTGACTACATCAAGAGGAGAGAAAAACTATTGTACACAGGGTATGTATATGTGATTCATGGAAGTAATGAAGAATGTATTTATTGGCGATGTGAAATAAGAAAGGAATGCAATGTATCATTGAAACCAATAGATAGCAAAATAGAGCAACTCCCTATTGAAGATAATCATCATCCATGCCCTGCTAAATTATGCACCAGGACAAAAGAATGAGGCGAATGCACATCTTCTCTTATTCAGAATTTCAGCATTCATTTTCGTCTTGATGCTGCAGGTTCTTTACCAAAAAAGAAACATTAGCACAAATGGTACGAAGACATCGAAGTTGTGTTGACAGAAGAGTTTTAAAGTTAACACTGAGAGGAGAAGAGTTCTTAGCTCATGAAGAACTTCAAAAAACTTGGATTTGCTCCAAAACAAATCTTTAGATTCTACACCAGAAGGATTTCAACTTTATACAATTCATGTGATATTAGCTACTCAAAGAACGATTCCATTGGTCTACTCTGTCACTAAGTACAAAAATGAAGCTAACTTTGTTTCGATTTGGGCTTTTCTCAAAAGTAAAAGAAATTTAAATCCAGTGTCGATTATAGTAGATTATGAAAGAGCTGCATTGAACTCCATTCAGAAAAATTTTCCTGAAAGTAATATTAATAGGTGTTTTTCATTTCAGTCAGTGCCTTTGGCAAAAAATTCAAAATTTAGGACTTGTTACTTAGTATGGATCTTTTTTGTGAAAATGCTTTAGTAATCAAATAGCTTCAAACGATTGCTTTCGTATCATTACAAATGTCAGTATTACCTTTGATAGTTTTGTGCCGACTCTTCATCAAAACACAGAGGAGTGTATAACTAATTTTTTTTAATTCTTTTGAAGCTACATGGATTGGAATAGTTCATTGTGGAAGAAGAAGGGGCCCTTTTTTGCTCATAACCTTTGGAATATCTATGAAGGAAGTGTAGAAGATCCAACTTAACATTCATAAGAAGGTTGGCACAAAGCATTAGATAGGCGTATTAGAATTACACATCCAACAATACGTAACCTTGTTGATCGATTGCGAAGAGCAGGCTGAAAATGAATTTCTTATTGAGTGTAGAAACTCTGGCTTAACTTTGCCAGAAAGAAAAAAGAAATACATCGCATCAAAGGAGCGCCTGAAAAATATCGCGCAGAACTATGAAAGCACTTCACTCACGCTTTCAGTATTTATGTGGAATAGCTAAAAACTTGTGATTTATATTTTTATTATGTTTAAATTTCACAGTAAATCCTTTATTTAAATTTCATAATAAATTTTTTTGCTACATAAGGAGTTAACTCAAAGTTAAGTTTTTCTAATTTTGTTCAGACAGATAAATTAATCGCTAATAAATTGATATGTTACATGTTTGATTTATTAACTTAAGGTATAAATTAAGATAGTCTACTAAATTCTAAAAAAAAAATTTCAACAAATAGTATAAGAAAAAACTTAAGTAAAATTGAAAGTGATAGATAACAATCGGCAAGTCCTTAAAATATAAAGTCTGTAATCGAGATGTCCGGGCGCGGATTCCAATTTTAGAGAGTGAGCGGCAACCTTGTGAATCCTATTGAGTGTGTTGTGTTTAAAAAAGTGCAAGAACAAACTTGATTTAGAAGTGGTTAGAGCTCATTGACAAAGAATACCCATATGGGAAGGAGAAAAGTAGTTTAGAAAAACTGGAAAATCCCAGATCAAAAGAAACAACATCGTCTCGCAGAGATCTCTCAAAGTGGATTTTAAGTGACTGAAGATTGAAAGATTTTGCTCTACTTGTGGTGCCAAAAAGATTTTAGATCATTTATCTGAAGAATATGATAGAAGTAATGAACTTTACTTTTTTTAAATACTTTTTTATCCAGTTTTTCATCTTGAATTATCTTAAATAAAAGTGAAAGGGAGAGAAAGTATCTTTTTCTCGAATAAGCAAAAGGGCAGTGAAAAGTAAGCATTTTTGGAAGGTTGCATAAGATGGAAAAGTAAGATACAAGATGGCACGGAAAATTTTAGAAAAACGTAATATACAAATTAAAATACTGTCATTGATTAGGAGTTTTCTTGGGGTGCATCATCTTGAAATTTTCATTAGTAAAATTAACACTAAAAAAGTCATGACGTCACTAAGAAGCACAACTTTTTTCAAAATCTTGTTAGTTTATTTTTAAGGCGCATTGTTTTCAGGCATTAGATCTTCAAAGTTTAAGTTAAATTAAAAAAAAAAATTTGTTGATTAAGAGTATTCTTATTTTTGCATCTATATTTTATAGCGAATTTTAAATTACCTTATTTCTGTCGTATGTCTAGTGTTAAATGATAAATGTCGCCAACCGGTTTAAAGGAGCTAACATATGTACATTGTACAAGTACAATATCGAGAATTATTTTTCATTGTATGCTAAACAAAGGAATAGTGACAAAAGTAGAAGTTACATGCATTACATGGAAAATCGAAGTGTTCTATCATCTTTTCTAGTGTTAAATGATAAATGTCATCAACAGGATTAAAAGAGCTAACATATGTACATTGTACAAGTACAATATCGAGAATTATTTTTCATTGTATGCTAAACAAAGGAATAGTGACAAAAGTAGAAGTTACATGCATTACATGGAAAATGGTTTAAACGATTTCTTTATTTAAATGTTATTGTCCGGTTCTTTGCATTTGTAAAAACCTCATTATATTTTTATCAAAACTCTTACTGAAATAGGAAGCGAAAGAATTGAATAAATTTAGGACATATCCTCTTCAATAAAGTCCACTCTTTCAATTGATAAAATAAGGGAACTAGATCTTTATTTTCAAATCAAATTTAAATATCATTAATTAATTCATATTGTGTAATGCGGAAAAACATGATTTTCTTTTCTTTCTTTTTTCACCTTTGAATGAAGGAAAGGTAAAAAAATAACATTTTTTACAGAAATAATAAAACCGTTGAAGTTTAATATTTGAGTAATACTATAAAAAATCATTGTTTTTCCAAAATCTGAATAATTTCATTATCTGAACAGTTTTTTAATGTTCTCTTCAGCTTAACAAGGGATAACTGTATACGGTATAGACAATAAAAAAAATTAAATAAAAAAAAGAAGAAACCTTTTCCCAATTGATTCTTCGCAATTTGCTCATCACTGAATACTTTAACTTTTCTTTGAGGAAAGGAGGAAGTTGAGTTTGATTTGAAGGTAAATAATTGAGAGTGGGTGGGGGAGGAGGCGGTGCCGGGATATTGTTGCAGTTTGCCCCGTTTGCATAGGAGAGAGAAATAGGGGGTAGGGGTGGGGGTGGTGGACAGCCAGAATTATTGGCGGAGTCTTGAACGTCCATAGGAAGTGGAGGAGCAGGAGGGATATTCGACTGAGGAGGCAAAGGAGGAGGCATCTGTTGAAAATAAGATTGAAATTAGTGCTTCTTTTCGACCGGTTTACACCACACTATAAGTGTTTAAAATAGAAAATTATTTTTGAGAATGGATATGCATATTGGTTTTTTATCGTTAAAGCTACACTACTCTAAGAATGGTTTTCTTCAATTTTTTAGAACTTTCTTTTAATATACTTACATCATATATGAGAAATCATTAATAAAACCTTCCATGGTAGTTATCTTAATTAATATCCTTTCAATCAAAAAATATGTATTTCTAAAATTATCTTTAATCAAAACCAATATTTTGCCATAATCAAAAATGCATTTTCATCAAGTAAGATATCAAACTTCTACGTTAACTTTTAGTCGTACAAAGTATAAAGATCAATTTTGAGATCATTCAGATTGATATTTTTGATGAACACGTTTACTTATTAATAGAAAATTATGGATAAATTAAATTTTATTTTATTTCATATATTTGAACAGCTCGCTAATTTCGGGATCTTGAACATGAGAGACAAGCCCTCGTAATTTTAGTCATCATTGAATAATACCTTTCCATAAATATTAGAATTCTTTTCAGCGATTCTTGTTTAAAAGTAAAATATAAATTGCAAAGAATTCTAATATATTAATGGAAATTTTCCAGTTCACCCTCTTGTTCAACCAATTCAAATTTTATTAAGTTTGCTAAAATAGTGGGAACAGGTGGAAAAGAGATTGAGCTCCGAAATTTTCATCAATATAATTCCGTGAAATTTAACCTTTAACATATAAAATATCATTTGCTCTGTATTTAGTTTGATGTATATTTTCACATCATGAAGGAGGAGAGATCATTGCAGCATTGTCAAAATTTGTTTACACTTCAAAAGCTTTATTTTAAAAATATGGAAAGATCTGTGCAAAAACCATTTTTATTGACAAAGAGGTGACTTCTAATCTCCGTTTTGCCAATATCAATGAGAGTGTAATGTCATTTTAATAATAATATATTTTTAGAAATTAACTTTTTCATATTCTTGACTATTTCAATAGGGATAATATGTTAGTATGAATAACTTCTAAATTAAGTACTAAATTAAGTTTTGACTAAATTACAGTAGACAACAATATAAGTGTCTATTTGTTGAAATATATTTAAAAAGTTGAATTCACTGGGTTTGATCCGCGATCCAGGCAGCCCTAATAGTTGCTACACGTTTCAAGATGACTCAAATCGATTGATTTAAATTATATTAACATAACATGAACACACAAGGCAAAATTTTCCTCACTTTTTATTTATAAGGAATCTGATCATTATTGACACACCTGATAGTTGTGCGCAATTTTTATAATAAATTTACTTCTTGAAACACAATCGCAAAAATAAAAACTTATAAAATTTTGAATATTTAAATTTTTGACAACTAAAATTGAACTTATAGAATTTTGAGAGAGGAAAAGAAGTTTTAAAAAAGATACCGGGGGTGGGGTTGGAATACTTGATTCTGTGCATTCTGAGATTTTGGCATTTAAGAGTTCAGAGTTCAAATTCTTCGGAATTGATTCATCGAATCGCTTCGTATTTGAGCATGAAATAACACTGCTATCATTTGATGCACTTTCTGACTTGTTTATTATACTTTCTATCAAATAGTAATTGATATATTAAAATTCATTCAAAACAAGGGCGTCACTTATAAATAAATAATTCATTAACATTATGCTTCACTAACATATGTCATCTGTCTATAACGATCTTTTATACAATATCCCGATTTCGTATAATTGTAAAATAGAAGAATCCTTACAGAACGGTTTAATATAAATGGCACCTGTGTTTGACTGGGCGTGAGTATGGTTGGTTGGATGCCGGATTCGATAACTCAAGGTCTTGGGTTCGATCCTACATCAAGCTTGCTTTCCTCATAGTTCGATACAAGCGGCGCAATTGTGCCTTTTCGATGAAAACACCCTACGGTACCACTACCATTACCATAAACAGAATATATTATTACTGGGAAGAGAAGTGGAGGCGTGAGTAAGGTTGGTTAGATACTGGGTTCGATCCCACATCAAGTCTATTTTCCTCATAGTTACAAACGGCGCAATTGTGCTTTCTCGATCAAAACACCCCTCGCTCATTACTTTTATTGGAAATAAGCTTTTCTTTCGTCCAAAAGCTATGAGACGGTTCAACCCCCCCCCCCAACAAGATAAAGGGGATTCATGAGAAAACAAAGTTCAGAACCAATCAAAAAGAGTTGAAATTATCATTAAGTGGTATTAATATCGAGTTTGCAAAAAAAAAAAGTTGTCTTTTTCAATGAAAAAATTGACCTAAAAAATTTAAAAATTAGTGTTATAATAGATCATAAAATATTGAAAATGTTTTCCTTCGAAAAATTCCTATCTTTTGACCAAAGTTTTTAAGCATGGGGAAGGATCTTTCTACGGCTACACGTGTGGCTTTAGAATTTTGAAGAAGGTCATAAAGAAGAGAGATTTTCATTTTCCATACTCATTATATGGAATATATCGTTTAAATTGATTCTTTTTTCAAATATTGTTTCAAGCCGCATTCATCTTCTTCAAATTTTAAACACTTATACATATCAAAGGCTTTAATAATAGAGAAACCGGAACCTTCTGTCTTTTCAATCATTTCAACCAACTTACCATAATTTCTTCTAATATTTAATAAATCTTTAGTTAAACATTCTTTTTGTACGGATTCTTTTACTTTTTGTACCAAAACACCATCTCCTTCAAAAATTTTCCACAATTAACTTCATTCAAATGTTCATAGTAATATAATGTTGCCTTAAATCAACTTCGCCATCTTGTTACAATTGGAATGGGAGGAAAATTTATGCACTTAAACTTTTTCTCTTGTTTTATTCTTAATAGTAACAGCTTTAACAGAAGCAATCAGATCATCTACTTCTTTGAAACGAGCCTTAACTTTCAATGCACAAGTGTGCAAAAGATGAGCAAAACATGTCACATGGAACAAGTTAGGATAAAAAACTTTAAATAATTTTCCTAGTGAGATGTATTTTGCCGCATCACTCAAAAATAAACAAAAATCTTCTCTTTTTATATCAAGTTCCTTGATCACAAATCATCAATGACAATCATTATTTTTTGTGAATTGATGGAAAATTCAATAAAATTCGATGTTAGCAAAAAAAGTCTTATCTGTTTCAGCTAATGTGTCAACCAGAACATTAATAAAAGATGTTGCATCCATTATTAAAAAATTTTTTTTTGATTAATAACTGATTTGATAGTAGAAAAGGTATGATCAACTATAGTTCATCAACAATAAGTCTACTGGTTGAAACTGAGGGTAAATTGTACCCGAAATTTAAAAAAAAGAGCTTTCAAACTAACGTGTCCTAATTTATGGAGTTTATTTATTCAAATCTAATGAAATTTATGAAATCAATATATGAACACAAGAAAGAATGTGAAAATGTAAGATATTTGTATTTTGTAAATTAATTAAACCAAAAATCTTAATTTTGCTGGAAAGTTTTTTTAGTGAGACGGATGCTGTCGTTTGCCCTGAATAAAAAGAGGAAACTGTAGAGTGGTCTTCGATAATGTTACACGTATATAATCTCTGACATCTAATCAATTTCTGTTTTTTGTCTTGATAGAAATGAGTGAAGAAAAACCCGTCTCACATAGGTAAGTGGTAGCAAATGGAATCAGAGCATACATAGCTTTCTCAGATCAATGAGATCATCCTTAGCAAGGCCTTCATCACTAATGGAGTCTATGTCAGCAAGGAAAGGCTTGCGTATCCATTTTTCAATTTTAGGTCACCTAAGCAGAAGTAATTTTTGAAAAAGTTCTGAAGAGTACCCAAATGTTTGCAGAATTGTTCTTGCAGAGAAATAGACATGAATTTGACATTTCTGATTCCATTCTGTAAAAGTATCTCTCCTAACATCGGAAAGTTTGCATAGTTACCTGCCTTTAACATTCTCTCCCAAAGTGGCAGCTTTCCAAGAAGGCATGGAATCTTTCTGAAGCATCCATAATGGTAACATCATTTCCTTGAATCGCAAATGACACATTATTCATAAGGCTGAAAATATCTGCTAAGTATGCCAAGCCATTAATGAACTCTTCGTTATCAAAAAGTTCGAAAAGTGGGCTTTCTTTTTCTTTCAAAAATAATGAAACTTCTACTCGAAGTTCAAACAGACGTTTCAAGATTTGTCCTCTTGAAAGCCACCGAACTTCAGTGTGGTAGAAAAGAACTTCATATTGCGATCCCATTTCATGACAAAATCTTTTTAAGAAATGATGATTCACATATTTGGATCTGATGAAGTTGACTACTTTCACGCAAGAAGACAAGACTTCTTTCAGAATTGGTGGCAGAGTCTTTGACGCCAATGCATGTCGATGTAAAAAACAACGGGTGACAAAAGCCTCAGGAGCTTCTTTCTGCAGTAACGCAGCAAAACCAGATGTGTTGCCAAGCATTGCAGGTGCGCCCTCTGTACACAAAGAACCAGGATGTTTTTTCCAATCGAAGTTGTGCTTAGCAAAGAAATTATTCACCAATTCCAAAATGTCGATGGCTTTTGTTGTTTCCAAAAGGTGTTGACAAAATAAGAATTCCCCCTTGATAGCATCAATATGCATATAACGAAGAAAAACCAGAAGCTGGCTGCACTGTGTACTTTCATCCAATTGCATGCTGATAGGAAATGGCGTGGCAGCCAATTCTTCCATTACTTGCTTCAAAATATTAGACGAAATGTCAACAATTCTTGAGTGAAAAGATAGAATCTTTTCGCTTCAATTTTTTCCTCTGCTCCAAGCCACAAAAGCATAAATAAGCAAGAAAATAGATAATCTATTTTTTTTAAACTAAAACTTCTTTAAAGTAATTGTTAAGTAATTCTAAAAATTCAATGCTTGATTTTTTTTACTTTGCAGCTCTGTGACTTAATTTTGTAAAGGTAAATCTCAGTTTTTAATTTGACCTTGATGGACCCACTGATGATCCTTCACGGACACCCAAAGGGTCCTCTAGACTAAAGGGCTCAGAATGCTGAGCTGCTACATACATGTGTTTCTATTATACGGGACGACTTTATACAAAAGCGTCTACTTACACACTTGGTGATGGTGGAAGTGACGATGGTGATGGATGACAATGTAAAATAACATATAAAAAACTTTCATCTGAAATAAGAATACAAAGCACGCCCAAATTTTACGTATTACTTTTTGCTAATGAGTGCACGCTCAACTCAGTTACAAGTTGCAAACTTTTAAACTAGAAGTGAAAAACTTGAGGCATGTAGTTTTTAAAATACAATTATAAGATGATTCAAGTTTTAATTCTCAGGATAATTTTTTTTGTTAAAGATGACAAATATATGGAGTAGTTTTAGGCGAAAAGATAGGAAAAACTATGGCGCAAGAAATAGGGATATTTTTCAAAATTTCTCTTTCATTTTCGATTGTATTTTGATGGAAAAAAAACTTTTGTATTTACTCACACAAAAAATCTAGCAAAGAAGTTATCAAAAAACGATTTCTTGTCTATCAATGATGCTTTATTAATAAATAAATCTTTAGAATTAAAAAAGTTGACATTTGTTGACCTAAAAATATGAAAATTAAAAAAAAATTACAAATCTTCATTGCGATAGATGTTTAAAAAATAGTGCTTCAAGAATTTAAATGTTGGCTTTTAACCGCCCTAGTTATATTTATTCATCAAAGATTGTTCTAATACATTTTGCGCATATTTTAAACTTTACGCAATCCAGTTATTTTCGTTAACAAGACTCATTTAAAAATTTTGATCTATGCAAAAAATGATTTCTACTACTAACGAAACTAAAAGGACTCATAATCAATAATTCTTATTTTATCGACTCCGAATTTTTTCTTTTCTTTACCTACAAATTTTGAAACACAAATACTTTTTATTAACCCATTTACGGCCAATGTTCCTATTTTGGAACATAAGTAATTTCATCTTCGTCTGCTTTTTTCAATGACTTTGAATATAAATCGTCTGCGTTTTTTTAGATATCGTCTGCTCTGCTTGGCCTTAAATGAGTTAAAATCCCTTTATAACGACTCCGGGTATAGCGATATCCGCTAATAACGGAGAGATCTTTAGGTCCATTCAGCGCTATAGAAAATCACCTTAAAACTCTAATTAGAAAAAAATCTCATTAAAACAAAAAAAAAGTTGGAAGAAAAATTTTATTTTCAGTTAAAAATTATTTATACGAGTTAGATTATTGTTGGAAAATAATCAATGCAAAAAAAAATTTTATCAAGTGGAATAAATATGGAAGATTTTAAGCCTCAATTTTTTGTTGAAATCTGTTTGATTTTAAGAAAGTGAAGAAACGTTGGTTTACGATTTTATTTTTCAAAACGACTATGCTTCAAATATTGATAGCAATGATGAGATGGATGAAGAAAGCAAGGCAAAAGACGAGTTAGAACAATCGATGCTAGTTGATTAGACAGTGCAAATTTGAACTCATTACAGCGGTTAATTCATCATCTTGTTGTTACCATTAATAATAATCGTCATTTTGATACATTTAAAGACGATGATGTTTTCGACCACGATGAAAATGAGGTGGATAAATGTGACAAGAAGAAAAATCTATCGCCAAAAATTTATCATAGTTATTTTGCTTACAAAACGAATCCGTGATACGTTTTTGCATGAATTGGAAAATAAATTAGTAGAAAAAAGAAACAAACTTGGATAAAAGATGTAAAGTACTTATTTTATGGAATACATTTTGAACATGGCTAGGATATAGCTATGACTTCGGTCATAGCGAATTAAACTAAAAGGCCCCAGAAATTCGTCATATCAAGTTTTCACGTATATCGATATGAGACAAAAGTTAGTTTTTGTGCAGGGATAACGAAATATTTATGTATACTTAATTAATTACAAATGTATTCCATAATGAATGAGTTCAATTTTTACAAAAAGGCATCTTCATTCTACGATAAATGAAGTTCTTTTTTGAGATACCTTCTGTCTGATTCTAATGCATATAAAATACACAAAACTAACCATAAAAAAATTAACTGCATTTAGAGATATTGAAAAATTAAGCAATTTTCAATAATGTTATTGAGAAATTATAACTAATTATTTATAAAAAATATTTAATCACTCACTTCATTTACAATGAGTTCAATTGAATCCTTGATCAATTAATTTTTTTTTAATTTATAGCCACTTCTTCACCCCAGGGCCCATTTTGGGCCCTATTACTTTTCATCAGACTTCAAAACGTTAAAGTTTTTGAATTGAAGGAAAACAAAAACAAATATCTCCTCACTAATATACTTATATTTGAATGTATTTTAGCGTCTATTACAAAAAATGAAACTACGTTGATTCTTCTATTTTTATAAATCGTATGATTTTATCCTTAATAAAAATTTTTTAGGCCCTAAAGTTAATCTTATAGAGCAGTAGAGAAAAAAAGGCATTATAGAAGTCCGGGGGTGGCTTTTTAACGAATTAAGAGAGGTAGAAAAGGATGAATTTAAAGCTCAGAAAAGCATATCTGCACTTTAACCGGTTAACGGCCAAATCGACTTTACAAAAATAAAATCATCTGCTCTTTAAACAAATCTTCTGCTTTACATTAGATATCGTCTGATTATTCTGGTCGTTAACGCGTTAATTAAATGCGAAATTAAACGCGTCCAAAAAGGCTATTGAAAATCCATCCCGTTTCAAATGTCGATTTTTTCGTGTCATCGTGCTTACATGTTACAAGCAATGATGAAATTTAGAGCGTTTTTATGATTTAAAAACCTGACTCAGGGATTAGCCAGGAATCTCTCTCAGAAGCTTAGTGCTTCGTGGATTATTCAAAGAATTAGATGACGTATTAGTGGATAGTATACCTATCAACGGCTCAACATTGATTTGAAAACGCTGGCTGCATCGAAAATCAGGATCTAAGCCATTTTTGTGCAAAACGATTTGAGAGACACACTCTTCAATCAGTTTAAAGTAAGCGGTTCTAAAGGAAAAATTCATTTAGTATTATAATTGAGAATATTACTCAGCTTTGCATCGTTTACGGGATGATTCAAAATATAAAAGGCTATTTGCAGTATTTTTAGTTCAAAGTGTATCCCAAAAACATCACCACCTAATACGAGTCAATTGATAAATCATCCATGATTAATTTTTAATTAATTTAAAATGTTAGCCGGTAAAAAAAATAAACTTAGAAAGTGACGTATAAATACATAAAATTGATTGAATAAAGTCCATATAAAAGTATCGGAATCCAGGTCTATCGAAAATATTTAAAAACTAATATAATTCAAAAAATCACTTTTATGCAGACAACGTATAAAGGAGAATAAATGTTTGAAAATATGAAAGTAAACCTGGTTTCTTCGATTGGGCGTATGCAAAGCAAGTGCTGAAGGATTGAGAGAAAGTATTTTTCGGCGAACGACCCTGATGTGTTCGTTTTAATCACTTTGAAGCATTCTTCCAAATCATCGTACTCAAATTTTACCGAATCCGCCTTATGGCAAAATTCATCAAAGTCTTCATTCTTGTGATCTGTGAAAACTGAAAGTTGAAGTATTATGTTGGGGTCTTTGGAAATTGTTAGCATCTAAAAAGCACAATATTACTTCATATATAGTGTCATGCCATCCATTTATTTATGTGGAGTACAATCACCGTTAGTGAACAACTCTAAAAAGTCTCAACTGCAGAGATGGTGTGAGGAGCTATATATGATTGTATATATAGAAGTAAGATTATTTCGTTTCCTCATTGTTAAATCTAAACTAAAAGACTTGGAAATCGTTATGTGTACAAGAAAATACTTATCATCTTTATCATCATCGCCGATTTTAGATCAGACGTGTATTAATAATACAAATGAATGAGAAAGTTTGTGTCAAGAATGTCAAAAATGTATATATGTAAATGTATGTATTTATGTACGATTGAATACTAGTGCTAATTCTACACTAATCCAGTGTAGATCCATCAGGGTTACTCCGACAATATGTTTTCAAAATTTTACAAGTTAAGGCAAATTTAGACATTGGTTGAGCACTTGTCGACTATTTTGCAAATTGAGGAAAACATTTGAATTATTCAATATCGGTGGTGGAGTGTAAGTTAGGAACTTGGAAATATAGTTGATTACTGGTATATAACATGATACTCATAATATGAATGAAAGTTAATATCCAATCTAATTCTATTATCTAATTCTTTGGACAGTATTGAAGATGATCAGTTACGCAGAGATGACGATGATCGCGAAAATGAAGTTGTGGAAAAGGAAATCCATTTTGCTCCATATGTTCACTGTCTCGCTAATCTATCAAAAGCGAGATTCTATTTCTAGGTTGATGATAATGAATAGAAGTTTGATGAATTAAAATTACATCAAAAGTTTAATTCGTCTTTTACAACGCTCACCTCATACGGTACTCAAGGTATGCCTTTTAAAGTGTCAACTCTTGATAATTAGTAGGAAAATAAATTCCACTTCATATTTTAAATCAAGCATATAAAACTTTATCTTTATTGAGTAAATGAATAAAATATTGGTGTTCATTCACTCCAATCAGTGTTAACAAAATGATTCACTTTTAAGAACGAATTTTTGTGGCGATGTTGTATTTTTTCATTAGTCCAAAATAGCAAAGATCATGATATTATTTTTAGATATCAACATATGTTATATAAGGAAAAGGTTATATCTGCGTACCACGTAAAATAGCTAAACTTAGGAAGCTTCATTGCCAATAGCTCTAAAATAATATTTACACCTGTTGAACAATTGCAAAGGCATTTTTTAATTTTTATTCGTATATATTGAATCTTCATCATTTAGGAAAATAGAAAAGCAAACCTCCATTAATTCTGAAAGGCCAGAACGCATAAATTCATTCCTTAGATGCATTCGCAAATCCAAATCATCTGGAGTGCTAATTAAAGCATTTATTAGTTGGAAACACGATACCTTTGATAAAGAGATCGTATATATAGAAAAAGGTATGGAATTAAAATTTCAAAAATAAGTACTGCTAGTATAGAATTTTCTAAAAAAGAAAGCCCTTGACAAATTGGTTCAAATCTGTTAAAGTCTTCTGAATCTGCGTATATCGTAAGAGCTTCTAAAACTTTTGAATGTCTAAAATAAAGAAATATCCAAATTAATATGAAAATGGGATAAGTTGGATCTATGTATAATGAAATAAAAACTAGGATTCGAAAGTGGTCATTCATCGGTAAAAATACTATGCAAAAGCACTGTTATTTTACATGAGCAAAGCGAAGATTATTATGTGCCTGAAATTGAAGAAAAAGTTGGAAAACTTCTTTACCGATAAATATGAATTTAAAAAAATTGTTAACCAATAAATTTATTATAAAAAAAACCTCAAACGGTCACCTCTATTAACCGGTCACCTCTTTATTGCGGTCAGGTCAGTACAGTCTCAAAAAAATTAATTCTACTTTATAGGATTTTTACCTCTCAATTAAGGTCACCTCATTATTCAGACTAGGTCACTATTAGGCAGTCTGAAATAAAGAAAATACCTCTCAAATGCGGTCATAATATTTTTATCTCAGTTCCCATTCAACTCAAAATTGCATTTTTTCCTCAATAAAGTTTGTTTTTTTTATTTATAAAAAAAAATATATTAATTTTCTAAAGTTTTTTGTTCTTATATTGATGTTTTATTCGTTTCAAAAATAATTTTTAGAGTTTGTGTACAGAATTATATATTGTTTAAAAATGAATACCCTTAAACTTAAACGTTGAACTAGTTAAAAATACTTTGTTCATTCTAATCTCTGTTAGAATTAGTTTTACCATGTGTAGATTATGTTTCCAGATTTCTATTTTTATAACTGTCATTTTTTGTGTTTCAATTTTAAATAATGTTATTCTGAAAATTTTATTGATAATTTTTTTAAAAAAATATGAAATTAAAATTTAATTTGTGTCAAGTATTATTGTTTAAAGCTTTAGTATCAAGTGTGTATTAAGCATTGTGTATAAAAAGTGTTGATGCATGGTTTCTGTTTTTAAACTTTTCATAGAAGTCAATATATTTTTAAGGCTAAACAGTAATGTTTCCATAATTTATATCAAGATTTTTATTTAGAATAAATACAAAATTATAATTTCTTCTCATCTCATCTTTCCAATCTTGATTGATCTATTCTCTTTTTGGAAGATTGCAATCAATTTCGACATATTCATTAAAACTTGTAATCGGTGCTTGAAACTTTTCAGCAACAAAATTCAATAAAAAATCAAAATTTTCATTACTTTCTTCTTCAAAGTTTGCACTATTTGTTGATTCGCATTTTTCAGGGAAGCCTGCAATCTTAAAACATTTCAAAACTCTTTCTGGTTTCACACATTTAATAGCTTCACTTATCCATCCAACACTGTGAAGTACATTAATGCTTGCAATAAGTTGTGATATGTTGTTTGTATCATTTATTTGCGATATAAACTTTTTTACTACTAATTTCCTATAATGAACCTTAAAATTTTGAATAATGCCTTGATCAAGAATTTGCAAAGAAGAAGTAGTGTTAGGTGGAAGAAAAATTACTTTTTTATTTGTAAGGCTAAAATCATGCAAATAACATAATGATGCATTATCCATAAAAAGAAATATTTTTCTTCCTTTTCTCTCCATTTTTTGATTAAAAACCAATAGCCACTCTTGAAAATATCTCTTGTTATCCATGACTTTTTATTATAACGCCAAGTAACAGGCAGCTGCGTATTTATGTTTATATTCCGAAATGCGTAAGGTTTAGAAGCTTTTCCTATGACATGTGGCTTTTCAAACTCAAATCATGTTGCATGCTAAGAGAACAGTTAATCTTTCTTTAGACTTTTTGCCGCTTGTAAAATCATCTCCACTGAGACATAAGGTTCGATCTGGCAAGACACGATAAAAAAGACCTGCTTCATCAATATTCCATATGTCTTTTGCTTCACATCCAACACAAACTTTTATCAACACCCGCTTTCTCGCCGCAAATCTTTTTAAATGTGATATTGTGTCGAGATCGAAAACGCATTCATTAGCCACCCATTAGAACTTTTAAACTCATCATGTTTGAGTTCCATAACAAACTGTTTAGCTTTTTCCTGTAAAATTGGCCCAGAAAGGGGAATATTGAGATCACGACCTTGTTTAAACCAATCAAAAGTAATTTTATCAACATCTCTATAAGTAAAATTTTTTTTAAACCTTTTCTCTTCCAAATTTATATTGCTCTCAAATTGTTTCAAATATTCATCTTTTCTCTTGAGAATAGATCCAACTTGCGTTCTACCTATTTTCTACATTTCTGCTAAATGACGATGACTTTTATCTAAAATGTTTTTTATAAGTTCAATTTTTTCTCAAGTGTCAAGTTAACGCGTGATTTTTTAAAATTTTGATAAAAATTACTTCATTTAAGGAAGCAAGAAAAATGGCATCATCTTTGAAAATTTTTTGCATCGAAAATAGTCTTGATATGTGGTCCATGTTTGCAAAAGCTGAAGATGAGTTTATTAATGAAGAGGTTAAAAAAATTAGTAATGGTAGACAAACTACAATTACCGAATTTGTGATGAGAAAAGTTTCTAATTTTCTAAATTGTTTTCTTAATTAAATAAAAACGACAACCATTATAAAATTTACTTTTATTTTAATCACACCTCTTTAAAGCGGTCATCTCTCTAATATGGTCAAAAACACACAGGTTTATTGATGACCGTTTTAGAGAGGTTCCACTATATAAAAATAATAAAAGAATAAATAAAAAAATAAATAAGCTCTTTAATTGAATCTAATTAGCTATTTTGGTGTTTTTTTGTTATATTTAATAATCCAAAAATTCATAAAAATGATTACAGCTATTAAAAAGTGACCAAAGTATCTTCTGTCCGGGGATTTATCGGTATTGATATTTTTTGAAACGTAATAAAACCCGTAATAACGGAATTACTTTTTTATAATCAAAAAGACTGTGGCATGGGGGTTAAACCCAGGGATATCATTACAAAGATCTCGGGTTCGATTACCGACGTACCCGAAATATAATTTCTTGTTTAATCATAATTTTAAAGATTTTGTGAAATTCTATTTTTACTTCGAATGGGATACAAACAGAAACCTTAAGGTGCGTGTATCAGAGTTGTATTTTTTACAAAGTTTAAAGTTGGATAAATATAGAAGGTTCGAGAGAGTGTAAAACGTATAATTATGATATTATGTCGCAAACCCATCAGGAGGGATCAAGCATACAGCAGCCATCAGCTTGACGGTATCGATCATTAGATTGGGGTGAGAAGGATTAATTGATTTGGCCATTATGATTAACGCATCTTCGTGCTCCCTTATCTGAGTGAGACCAAACTAAAATGTGCAAAAAATAAGCGTTAAAGTCAGTGATATCAAGGTTAACAAAAGCGGGCGTAGTTCTCAAAAGCTTATAACGCGTGTTAGCATATCCTATCTTAATAATTGCGTTGTAAGTAGAGATTGCACTCCGGGGACCCCGTCCCCGTCTCCCGAAGGAAAAAGCGAAAAAAATCCTCCCCGCTCCTTGGGGAAAATCTTTTTTTTCCACGGAGAAAAAATACAAGATTAAGTTCATAGTTTTAATCATATTTTTACATTATATGATAGATAATGTGGTGGTATTTATGTATAATGTGCATTTCAAAGCTATATGTATTATTTATAAAATCAACTTGTAAACAATTCATATGTGGTGGTATTTATGTATTATTTTTTCTTCAATGGGTTATTTTAAATCCAAAATCAGAAATAGATTGAAGGATGAAACTCTCTCAGGATTATTGTTTTTAAAATTTTATTATTTGAACAATTTTGAAGAAATCATTTCAAAATTTTAGTGTTCTTCTTGATAAAAAAAAAAAGACTTCAGGGTCCCCGCTCCCCGGGGAGGGAAAAAAAGCTTTCGTGGTGCAATTCCTAGTTGTAAGTTTAGAATGCGAATACTCAAGCATTCGAGCACTATGAAAGATTTCCAGTAGGATGATTTTTGATATAAATACAGGAGATGTCAGAAGAGATTGAATAAATAGTCAAAGAGAAAATAAAAATTTTTAAATTTTTAAGTCAAGTCCGCGGAACACATGTGCCCGTAAAATTAAGAAAAAATCCTAAGTCATCATTGTTTAAGTTGCTTTGCTTAAGCTGTAATAAATGGGTGCATAAAAAATGTATTCATATCAAAAGCACTTTGTGCAAAATCACAAAGTTTAAATGCAACACTTGCTTAAATGTGGAACCACAAAACTTAATTGAAGAAGAAAACATAATTGTAGAAAATATAGAAATAGAGAAGGTTAATAAATTATGTTATTTAGGAGAGGTATTAAATGACATTGGAAGTATTGAAAACTCTCTAGAAAACAGAATTAGATCTGCTTGGAAAAGATTTAAATCAATAAGTAGTGTTTGGTGTTATTGGAAGTCAAAGCTCGCCTTTAAAAGAAACAGAAAAAAAGAAAACTATGAGAAAAACCATAGAAGAGTTTATTAGAAAAATTCACGAATAAAAAACAAAGCGAAAATGTAAAGGTAGGCGGAAAATTACTTGGAAAAATTGGCTAAAAAAGATCTGTTAAAAAGAGGACTAAAAGTTAGGCAAGAGAGAGAAGAATGGAGGAAAAAGTTTCGCCGAAAACACCCTAGCTTGCTGGGACAATAGCCGTTAAACCGAGTATTATTATTATTGTTTAAGTCTTTGCAATTTGTACTATGGATTAAAAATTTTTATATAACCGAATTTTATGGTAACCGGACAATTGGAGCCTAGGATAAGTAGCCCACGGACAACTGCCACGCTATATTTGATAAATCTAATCATTTTAAAAAATTTGATCGTTATTGAATTTTATTTTAGCCAGCTAAAACCTTACGTAGATTTCAATTCGTCCCGTAAATTAAGATTTCCACCCACCCCTGATACAAAATAACCATTTAGTAAACTATTTGAACAATTTAGGAATAGAATATTTAGAACAATATCGTAAATAAAATAAACATCCAACAAATTTTTACAAATTGGTGTCAAAAAAATGAAAATATATTCTCAAGCATAACATTTCCAACGTTCCCTGTAAGATTGATAAAAGAAGGGTTCTTTGCTTACCTTGTTATTCATGCAAGCTTTGAGACATCTTATGCATTCATGTTGAATTCTTTGATATGCCATACTCTCCGTCTTTCTACATGCAAAATATTATTGAAAAAGAATTATATGATATGGACTGAAATATTATGTACTAGTAATGAACCGACTTAATCGGCCTATTTTTTATAATCGGTATCGTGGTCGGTAAATTTTCCGATCATTACCGATCTATTGAGCCGAGTCCAAGAACAAATGAAAAGTTATATATTAGTGGCTATTTCATGCTTTCCTAAATATGATATCTTTTTATTAAAAAAAACTTTGTTTGTTAGAAAAAAATATCAACACTCCATCTTTGATTTCATTTCAAGTACTGTCGCAAAAAAAGAAGATTTGAGAGAAACAGGAAAGAAAAACGCATGCGTTTACAATAAAATTTATTAGTATCACTTTACAAATATTAAAATTGTTTTTTTTTCATGATTATTATTAATAAACACTTTTTAATCACTAAGTATCAATTTCAAAGCTCTTAATTTTAGAATTGAAATCGCTGCATAACTATTACATCCCATTATAAATCATGCTAACCCATATTTTGATTTATAACGCTGAATAAGTGACGGCGCATCTGGTGATGGGGTGAATAATAATAATCGGAAAGCGCAATAATCCTGCTTTTTACAGATATTGTATCGCCAAAATTTACTGTCTCTTTATAATCTTCTATTTCAATTCCTAAAATTGGAGATGGGCTTTGAAATTCTAATGAACATGATTGGTGAGAGAAAGAGCATTTAAAATCTAAAGTCTCTCAACCATCATTCTAAATTTTGGTCAAACGTTACGTACTATTGTAACGATTTTTAACTTGAAATTTTGCTTAAAAATGAAAAATCCATTGCTTTAAATATTTTTTTAATAAATTGATGATACTTTGCCACTAGAAAGGCCAAAGAGTCGTGTAGAACCCGTTTTTCAATCACATTTCAAAAATATTTAATGCTTCTTATTACAAAGTAAAATAAAGTTTTCCATCAATTTCATAGCAAGCCTTTAAGATTGATTTTATTCTCGTCTTTCTTAACTTTTATGTTGGAGTCGTATACAAGCCAATCAATTTTTAGGTACAAAAAAGTTTGCTTCCCAGATGTTAAAAAACAATTTGTATATGCATAGTCAATCCTCATACGAAAAGTTATCTCACGCGACTTAAATTTTACACACGTTTCAAATGTACAGTGCTAACTATGTGTCTAAAAAAATAAGCCATGACTTAACAAAAAGTACAGTTTAAAATATATTATAAAAGCTTGAAGGGGATAAGAAATGTTGAATTCAGGCATCACAACTCAGACAAAAAACACTACATCCAAACCATCGTTTACATCACAACCAAAACAACCTAGATGCAAAAAAACAAACAATTCACCATAATGCACTAAACTTAGACACACCACCCAAACACAACTTGAAGCCTAGCTTTTAAACATGGCATGTCATGAATACACACAGAAATAGTTTAAGACCATCTCTACACCAAAGAAGCCTCAATAAAATCACCAAGAAACCAACTCTCACAGTCAACAAGAGTGAACAAGCACTTCCCCATTACACCAGAAGAAACCTCTCACAACTCAACTCATACCTCCACAAAATTTCACAAACCCTAAAAGCAAGACAAGAATGTCCACTCTGTCAATATCACACACACGACAGCCACCACCTATTCCCCGAAGACCTCTGGCGAAAACCGGTCAAATTTGCGGAATTTCTAGCCTGGTAATCTAAGAAGCTGGAATGGAAGGTTAAAAGCGACAACAGAAAGATGGGTCGCAAACAACAACTAAGAAAAATCTTTTATTTCAAATTCAATTTTAAAGCCTCTAACAAGTGTAGCATTTGTTCTGATAAACTTAGATACCCTTGAATGAAAACTGAATGCGATAAATAAGGCTGTTTTATCAAAACTTTTAATTTTTTGTTTATTATTTGCCTATCTCTAGGTTAAAATTTTAGTTTATTTATTTATTTATACATAAAAAACATAATGTTACAAAACATTCTTGAATCCAACCAACTCGAAAAAGAAAAACAAAAAAAAAGGTTAAAAAATTCAAAAATTAAATTATATAATTATTTTATAATTAGTTATAATTAAAAAAATTATTATTATTGGCACAAAATATTTATCAATATACATAAATCAAATGTTGCAGTTTCATGTCAATAGGTGGTGGGTGAAGAGAAAAATGTTAAAAAAGGTTATCGTGAAAGCAAAACTTACGTATCATCATATGAAATACTCAAATTTCGAAGAATGCTATTCAAACCCATTGTTCCAAAATCTTGAACCCAGCTAAATAAAAGAAATAATAAAGGTATTTCATCCAGACAAAACATTTCGAATAAATTCGGCAAATAAGTTTACACTTTTCACATTTCACCACATCTGTGTACACCAAAACTAGAATGATAGAAGCTCTAAAAAAAGTGTCGCGAATTTCAAGCCATTTGACCAATACATGAAAATTGAATAGTTTTTAAGGGTATAGAGTAGGGTTTTTTTCCTGGCATCCTGTTCAATTTTTAGCTCGATAAAATTTCGAGCTCTCCCAGGAAATCCCGGGAACGATATTGGAACCTCATTTCCTGAAAAAAAATTTACTTAAAATAAAAATTACTGTTCTGGCTTAAACTATTTTATTATTACCACCATAATAAAATTGGAAAGAGCTTTAAAAACAGTGCCACCTACATCCGTTGAGGCTGAAAGAGCTTTTTCATCGGCTACACTTTTTTTCCACAAAGTATCAATTGCTTATTTTTTTTTTAAAAAAGATTACAGTAATAAGGATTGATTTTTTTCCTAATAAAATTGTTTTACTTTCCACTTTTATGTTTGAAATTGAGAACGAAAAATGAATAGAGGAAAAAAATTTCCCGAGATCCTGGGAAACAAAAAATTCTCGGAAAATTTCCCGGGAGAGGTTTAATGATGTAATTACAGAAACCCTAGTATAAAGTCATAAGAGTAAGAGAGAATTTTTCGCTCTAACATAACTTTTTCTTTCCTCCGTTATTGTAAAGATTCTAAGGAAGAAGAAGATTTGAAAAGCTTTTTGCTTCATCATAATTTTAAATGCTTCCCATTTTAATTTTTTGTGGTTCATATTTCAAAAAATATTTTTTCAAGTTTCCTTTCCATTTTCGCAAAAGATTCAAAACATTTTTACAAGCTCAAGTACTCTATTTTTGTTTACTTTCCTGGGGCATTAATCTTACGCACAATTCCCTAAGAATCTTATACTGCGATTGGGCCATGGACAGCGTTTTTGCGAATTGATCTTTTGAATTTTAATAAATTCTTTTAATGTGAAACGTAAGAAATTACAATTAAATTGATTAAATATAAATTTTAAACGTCAGATAAAATGTGAGTGGATATTGCTGTGATATTTACTTATTTGCGACTTATGTCTTAAATACGCCTATTAACGCAAAAGAGGGGAGATGACAAGGGATGTGTATTCTATAGTGCAAGCCATTTATAACAAGAGTCCACTTATTGGACCCCATAATCATGTACTCACGCTGATCACACCTTGACATTCTATATTTTACATAAAATGAAAGACGCACACATAAATCTGTCAGGGAGAAGTGCGTAATTGAGAGAAAGTGTGGAACGCAAACACAGATCCAATGATACGTTACTGCTAGAAATTAATCAAATTCCTGTATTCATTTAGTAGAGGATTTCTCAAACTGTAAATTATATCCTATATGGTATCCGAACAATTTGCGTAATACAAATTTGGCATATTACCAATGTAAAGCCTTACTTTAACTCATTTACGGTCAATGTTCCTATTTTGGAACATAAGTAATTTCATCTTTGTCTGCTTTTTTCAATTATTTTGAATATAAATCGTCTGCGTTTTTTTAGATATCGTCTGCTTTGTTTGGCCTTAAATGGGTTATTAATACAAAATAAATTTATAAACATTAATTTTAAAAATTTTAAATTTTATATTTTTCAAACAATTTGTTTAAAATAAATGTAACCTATACATTGATAAATTTTATAGGAAGTTATTTTTTAAAAATAAATTAAAGTTTACTTTAAAAATAATCTTTTTATTTTAACCCATTAACCCGTTAACGACCACAATAATCAGACGATATCTAATGTAAAGCAGAAGATTTGTATTAAAGAGCTTTGATAAACGCAGACGATTTTATTTTTGTAAAGTCGACTATAGTCGACATGGGCGTTAACGGGTTAAGGCCAAGCAAAGCAGACGATATCTAAAAAAACGCATACGATTTATATTCAAAATCATTGAAAAAAGCAGACGAAGATGAAATTACTTATGTTCCAAAATAGGAATATTGGCCGTAAATGGGTTAAGTTAATTAGAAAGTTAGATTTTAGGTTATGATTGAACGAGAGAAAAGTTTCTTAAAGATAAATCAGAATTCATAAAATATTACTGCAAACAGCCCGGTCACGGTGCTATACACCAAACATAGAAAAAATTTCTTCACTGGTCAGCCAAATTAAGTTTTGAGAGCTTAGTCAAGAATCAAGGTAAATGTAACCTATAAAATAAGTGCGCGTTAAGGGTATTTATACAATCCCTACTCTTTATGTGAGTGTGATATAAAATGTTTTAAAAAAAAATTTAATAACGGAATGATTCATTTTTGCAAGGAAACAAAAATGGACTTAACAACAAAAAAATACTATATACATTTGAAGTAAAATTGAGTTGAAATACAGTCTCAAAAAAAGTTTTTGAGGAGACAGAAAATGAAGTTAAAATTTTTCCCTCTATAAAAGAATAGTCAATAATGAATTTGAATAGAAAATTATTGACCTTATGACATATTGCCCATAATCCAGTGTGTCCATAATAACTAGCAAATATCATATAATATTTAAAAAAACAAATTTTGGGATGTCAAAAGAGCGTTTGAAATGGGAGTCGGATTACTAGTATAAGTATTAAGAATAATGAAAAAAATCTCCGCAAGCGATTACATGTGTAGGGGAAAAACTTTTGGTAGGGTTTTGAAAAAGGTGATGAACAAATTTTTTATTTCTCACAGAAGAAAATGAATCTTATTTAAAGAGAGTTTTTTCCACCTACTTTCCATGGGATTGTGAATAAAATGAAGGAATTCTTAAATTTTGCCTTTGATTCCATTATCAAACCGGGCAACAGCATCAATCAAAATAGGAAATTGAAAAAAATATACAGATAAAAATGCAAAAGCACTCTTCGAATTCTTTATAAAAAAAATCCCAGGCACTACTCAGCCTGGGAAAATTTTGAAGTAGAAAAATTCAAAGTCTATTTAACAATTTATATCAATGAAATTTAAGCATTTTATTAAAAATGAAGCAAGGTATTTAATACATCATCAGTGAAAAGGACAATGCATCATTGCTCGCTTTCCCTCTGTTCAAAGTCTTTGAGTATTATAAGAAGCAAACAAGGAAGATTAAGCATCACTATCAACGAATTGATCGAAACGGGGTATTCAAAAGAAGATGGAGAATCATCTCTCGAAACAAAGTCTATTTTAAAACTTCATTTCAAGGCCAGATACGCATCTTTTTCCTCACGTAAAAGAAAATGCAGCACCTCCAGTAGTATCTTGGTGGAATCATCTTTTTCCTCAAGGACAACCGTTTTTTAATACTGAAAGAAGGCGCGCATTTAAATGCTAAAAAGAAACGTTACTTAAAAGAGTGAGAAGGGATAAATAATAAACATTTTAATTTTGCAACTCGACGACACCTCTCAAAAATAGAAAGCAAGGAAGAGGAGAAAAACGATAAGAAAAGAGTGAAAGCGATATCTTCATGCATTTTTCTTTACTGTATAAAATTCCTGCTATCTCAAAAGGTGAGCTTCTCAAACGGAGAAAAACACCTCTTGGTATAAAACGGGGAGGCATTGGAGCAGTGGTTTTCAACCTTTTTTCAGTAGTCAAGGAATAGCACATGCGAACGTTTTTTTTTAATAAACTCCTTAAATAAACGGGAATAAAGTAGTAAAGAACCTTTATTGGTCACTAAAAATGTAAAATACTCTAGGTACTAAGGAGTAAATGAAGCAGAGAGAAAGGACTGGTTTAGCGGCTCAGGAACGGTGAAATAGGAATTGGGTGGGAAAATTTATTTATTCGTGCTTAAAATCCATATTCCGTTATTGTTCCTGTAGAGTGTAGGGGAACGTAGACGAACTCAAATTTCAAATGGAATTGAAAACAATTCGGATTTCCCTAAACTAAAAAGGATTAATCTCTTAGAATTGTTAGATTAAAAGCGACATTTTATCGAGAAAAAAGGTATTTTCAGGAGGTCTGTAGAGCTAGATGTTAATTTTAGGATTTGGAGCGACAATCGGGTTTGCTACCTATCTCAATGGATTAAAGTTGGAAGGCCGATTCGCTTCCACTTCTGATATGCAAGAAAATGAAAACTGTTATAACCGTTTAAGCAAACAAAGGGTTAGCGTGGCACAGAGTTTTAGCACATACCGTAAACACTCACATACTAGAATTAATTGACTAAAAACGGAAGCACGAATCAATTACGTAAAGAGACTCAATTTTATTTTGCTCAGAGTTTCCAAAGATACGGTGCGGATTTTCCATGGATTAAACACGTGTGTTTACGATATTTGATTATTTTCATTTTCTCCTTCGCCATAGTACGCCATAAACGCTTTTGTCATAGCAAGAATTTCACTTTTAAAGACATTTTAGCAATTATTTTGGTAATTAATTTTTTTAATATTTATAAAAAAATGGATTGACGGAATTTTTTGAAAGTTAAATTCATTTAAAAAATACTCTTTCAGACTCTAAAAATTTTTTCAAAATAAATAAATTTCAAAACCATTGGGATTCTTAAATTGCACCACTTGTGTCGAAATATGAGCAAGAAGGCTGGATGCTGGATCGTAGCCGAGACCGTGTTGTAGTATCGAGGTCAAGTATCTAACCAACCTTATTCACGGCTCGCTTTTTTATATATAAAAAAAATAAGATGGAGTTTGCTTGAGTTTTCTTTTTATATACTCTGTGTGATAGTAACAAAAAGTTAAGCCCATTGCTCTAAGGCCTAAGCGAAAAAGATTTTTTAGAGTTGAGAGGACATGTCGAAAACTTTATTTATCATGATAAAGAGGGGGTAAAGGCAATAAACTGTGGAAAGTTAAAAGCTTCTAACTTTTAACTACTTCTTCAGCCTCTCCATCCTTATTTTTTTTATCTTGATAAAGAAACTTAGTTTCGCAAGTGCGTGCCTCTTGATATAATTGAGTTTTCAGTGTTTTCAACTATATATACTCCTTTGACAATCATTCTTCATAATGCGCATGTTTTTCAAATCTTTATGGAATAAATGAGATTTTTTTCTTCATGTTAACCCATTTAAGACCAAGCAAAGCCGACGATATCTAAAAAACGCAGACGATATCTAAAAAAACGCAGACGATATCTCAAAAACGCAGACGATTTATATTCAAAGTCATTGAAAAAAGCAGACGAAGATGACATTACTTATGTTCCAAAATAGGAACATTGGTCGTAAATGGGTTAATAATTATATTTGATTAAAAGCTATAAATTTTGTTTCAAAGGAAAGAAAATCTCAAATATGCAAAAATATGATTATAAAAAGTATAGATATTTTTTCATTATTAGGAAAAACAAGATATTAAAAAGAAAAATAAATAATTAATACCTCACAGGATTACTACTTAGAGCAACTCTTAACGACTCTAACCACTGCAGTAATTTGATTGGAGATAAGTTTGATTGACACAGAACTTTTGTATAGTCTACTGGAGAAGCAACTTTGCCCATTCCTTTCTAATAAAAAGCACGCGGATATGATGATGAAACTTCCCATTACTAGCTTAACGCGTTAAAGATCAGGATTTTAAAGACTAATCCGCATGCTTTCCCTTTTTCTTAGCAGGCGAAAAGGGTTACCCCATTTCATCCCAGAAAAACTAGACGAGAGTAAGTAAGTTGATATAAAAATTGGAACCCCTTGAGATTTACCATTTTTGTTGACGGGCGCAGCGACACTTTGTCGTGAACAGCATTTTCGTAGGAAGAGCGCCAAAAGTAATCGGCTTTTTATATTGCCAAACAGTCAAAGAGGCAATTTCTTAATTATAAACTATTAAAGAGAGAATACATAAGGGGGATTAGCTTTTAATTAATTTTGCTGGTGGGTTACGCTTTCAAACTGGCAAACTTTGCTAATTCATTCATCAGTGAAATTTTAGACAAGCGCCTTCATTAATTTAGCTAGAATGTAGAACTAGAAATCTGACTGATTCATTAGTCAAAAATGTGGGCAAGAACGCTTAGTAATCTAGTTAGCAAGCTACAAGATAAAGCGTGACCTTTATAAAGTTTTATATAAGTAAAAAAGTACAGTTTCAAAATAAGTTATTTGTAAGTTACACTAATGTTGGACTCCACGAGTCTTTGCCAAGTCAAGGAACTTAATGTAGTAGAAGTTGGAGTTGAAGGAGATTAAAGAAATGATAAATTTTGTTAAATATTTTTTTTGCTTACATAGTCTTAGTCTAATTATAAAGTTTTATATCCGTTTCAGTATATTTCATTTTTTTTAAATATGTTGAAGTTCCTTTGACAAAAATCTGAGGTGAAAACTCTCTTTCCCTTTCAAAAATACAAAAATGTCCTTTTTAAGTTCTTTGTATAAATGCAGAGAAAAGCAGTGTAGCTTATCGTATTTAGGGATGAACAATGGCTACTACACTCATATTTTCCGCTTTTATATTTTCTCTCGGAATAAAATTGTTTGACCTTCGCATTAAGCAAAAAAATTAATTGCCGAATAAAAATAAGTAATGAGGCAAAAAAGTAGCCGTTAAAGAGTAATAAATCATAAAACAAAACTTGTTAAATTAATTGCTATGCCAATTAATACAGAAGGAATATTAAACTTCCGTTACGAAATATAATTTTATTGATGTAATTAAGAATATCACATATGTTGTTCATACGACTTATTTTCTGATATCGTATCTCTCCTTATAGAGAGAGGTCGAAAGTTAACAATCCTAATCAAATTAATTGTGAATGTATAAGAAACACAAAATTAAATTTTTCGAAATATATTATGATAAAGTAACTAGCATGGAATATATATATGCGACTGAATCTGTCAACGCCAAAACATTTGCTATTATAAAAAAGCTTGAATCTACCACTTGATTGACAGCTAAAAGCTCATTTAATTGAAGCTTCTAAACACTGAATATGTGAAATTATTGAAAATAGGTATGTGAAAATAAGTCTTATGAAATATACCACCTCTTCACATATAAAAAAAATGAAATTAAATAAATTTTGTCTTCATTTCATTTTATTAGTTTAAAATAATTGTAAAAAAGGAGTCTTGATATTTGGATTTCAAGTTGGTCATAAGGCTTGATGGAAATTTACGACCATATGATGATTTACACAGCAACTGTTAGAGACGAAGATATATAGATATGGATGTAGCACAACGGTATGAAATAAAAAACGAAAATTTACCGTCTAAAAAATATAAAAAAATATATATTTTAAATTAGTTGACATAAAAATAAAAAATTAATTCCTTTCAGCATTTAGTAAAAAAATATATTTTATTTAAAATTTTAATAAATGTTTTTGCAGACAATTCTATATCATCAATCAAAAGTTTGATAGACATCTGCTATTAATATATCTTATGTACAAAGGTAAATTTTAAAATAGATTGATCATATTATTGTTTAAGATGAATAATTAAATAAACCAATTTGAGCATGACATATAATTTTAGTCTTTAATTGTTTTTTTTTAATTTCTTTATGATGCCTATAATTTCATCCTTGAAGTGACTATATAGCAACTATATTTTTTATAACTTGAATTATTCCACCCTCCCCCCCCCTACCTCCACGTTTAAAAGTTCACCCATTTTCATATGTTATTAGGAGGCAATATTTCTTCAATGATTAATTTAATTTGAAGTTAATGCGAATCTAATTTTAATATTTAAATAAAATAATGACTTTAAGTGCTTTTCATAAATTCGGTGAAATTTGAGTTTATTTGGTCATATATGAATCGATACAAATTTAAACAACATTTTGCACAGAATCAAGAAAAAAGTGAAAGTTGATCTTTCTTTTTAGACTAACTTTTCAATTAATTAATTTTATCCTGGCTTACACATTGGATTTGATTTAATTTTGACCTGGCTACAGAAGAAGCCAATCAAAGCGTTTATCACTTCTTTAGGATCTGAAAATCACACCACTTCCAAACAGAGAGCATCCTGCTTTGTTCTGACCCTCCCTCTCCTCCATTTCCTTTGAGCGTCATATATGGATGACCCCTAAGCAAACTGTCGAAATGAGCTCCGTGAATCAAATGAGATAATGACAAAAGAGTTCTCATTGAGGAGAAATGCAAAAAAACTTTTTACTCCGCGAAGAATTCATGGACGTAAATATTTTCCATTCCTACACCATGTCAAGTCCCTTACCATCAAGGAGTGTGTGAGAGTGGCGCTTTCATATGAACTGCTCATTGACACTCTTTATGTCACTCATCGTAAATGCTTCACTGAAATCATAGTTTTTGTACTTTGTTTACTTTTTCCTCAAGAACCAGATGTCGCATCCCCTAATCAACATAGATGTGTGTTCACAAAGACATCTTAGTTAGTTAGTTAGTTGTAAAGAAGGGGTGTGACTTTTTACCAAAACAAATCAAACTAAACAGAAATCTCAAAACTTTTCGAAAAAAAAATTAAAATAATGCGATGTTTCTGACTGTTTTTAAATATATTCAGAGTTAAAAACATTTAAATACATTGAATAATTTTAAGAACTTTTTTCACGGCTTTTTGGGTATTGTAAACAAGCATAGGGTATTATGCTGGAAGTTTTGCACTATACGAGTTCGTTGTTGCACATTGTTAACTTTATAAGGATTAGGAAGGGGGAATTCCGAATGGTCGCTCCAAGCCAGAATTGTTCAGTCTTTTTTCGACAAGATGGTCCGCACTCAGAAAAAAAATGTGGTTTTCGGGCTGCATTTTGATCTACTATTATTATCATTGTGAAACTAGTGCACATAGTATAGTGGAATAAAAGATATGAAAGTAAACGAAAAAAGGAAGATACGATCTTTTATTTGCTCGACTTTACAAGTGTAAAGAAAGGGTATCAATATTTCGGACTTACGGCCTTTTTCAGCCCTTTTTTGAATTCAAAATTTTTTATTGTTTTTTTTTTATTGTAAAACTAGTTGTCAAATAAAGAGAAATCAATCATGGAATATCACATTTATATACAGTAGAACTCCTCTCTACGGTCACTCCTGAAAAGCGGTCAACGCTTCTAATACGGTCAGAAAGTATAGTCCCGGATTCTTTTATATTTCTATATATTGCATAATTATTGAGTATAACGGTCACTCCCGTATTGCGTATTACGGTCACCTATTTTTGTCAAAACGGAGAAATTGGCTAAATTTTCAAAGGAATCAAACATTAAAATAAAAACACTTTTAGTTGCGAATTTTAAATCAGTCTTCCTAAGCATCTGTTTTTTCTGTTCCCCTATTGATATAAAGTTAGAAGCTTTCCCTGTTTTATGGAAGTCTAATAAAAAAGCTTGGATGGTTGCTGAACTTTACCGTGAATGGTTGCTTGAATTTGATAAGCTGATGCAAAAACGAAATGTTTTGTTGTTTTTAGACAACCCTCCTGGCCATCCACAAGATGTTAAGACGAAAAATATAAAAGTTATTTTTTTTCCTGCTAATTGTACCTCAGTTCTACAACCTCTTGATCAGGGCATAATTCATACATTTAAACGTTATCATCGAAAAAAACTTCTTAGTTCCATTATCGCAAGAACAGAAAAATATGGAAATTTTTCCCTCCACTCCATTGGATGGATAGCGGACTCTGTTAAAGATATCAGAAGTCTCTCAGCGATGTGAAATAGAAAACCCTATGACAGACACGGAATTCATTTCAATTGATGATGATTTACCGGTCGTTGAAGAACTTACTGGTACATGGGAAGCAGATTTAGTTCAAGACGTCCTCAGTGAAAATTCATCAGATCCTGAGGCTTTGCACATATAAGATAATTGGCTTGGTGAGAGTGAATGTTCTATAAAAAATCTTTCTGGAGCTCTAACCTCTGCAATCGATCTTAAAAAGTTTGCACTTAAAAGAGGAATGTTACAAAGTTATGATCTTAAACGGAAACTGGAAAAAGACATTGAGCAAGTAATGGTTTTAGGACAGCTAGCAAAAAAGCAAACATTAATCGATACCTACTTTATTAAAAAGTAAAATTAGTACCTGTTTTTTGCAAAATAAAAATAACTTTATAGATTTTACTTTTTATATTTCTCTGTGACATTTTAGGTTTATTTTTCAATTTTTTAACCATGTAATAATTTAAATAATATAAAGAAGAGAAAAAAATATAAATAGCTATCATTTTACTCCCAAATAACATAACTACTCCTCTAATGAGGTCAATCCTAAATAACGGTCAAAAGACTTGGTCCCTATGGTGACCTCATTAGAGGAGTTCTACTGTATATATATATAACATGAACATTTATCATGCTAAAAATGGGTTCGATGAGTAGCTAATGTAAAATAAAGTTCAGAGAAGCAGTAGACTTTGCATTCAAAAGAGGGCTTGGGCGCATTTGGTCATACAGAGAGCCGTCACTCATCACACGTGGCCTAACACAAGCCAAATTTTTCCAAAATTTAGGCCTTTCAAAAATTGATTGCATAAAAGAAATTGAAAAGAGATTTAGAAACCTGCAAGACTCCTTTAAAATGCATAGACAACATGTCTCGCTTCATTTTCAAGTCACGAGAGCGCAAAGGTGCTTTCTTCTCTTCCGACAAATTCATGTCATCCTTCAAAGAGAAGAGAGAGAGAGTGAGAGGGGGAGGAATGAAAATAGAATTTTTAGCGTTACCAGCATTTCTTCAAATTTGCTGTTGATTTCTTCGTCACACATTTTGGAGATGTCGAAGATGGCAGAGGAAAGGGAATCTGTTTCGTTCAGGCCAATACTCGTGGCGGAGTATAAGGAAATGTTGTCATCGGAGGAAAGTGTGGAATTGAATATGGAAGATGTGGTGTGAGTGGGATAATTATTAATTTTGCTATTACTGCCAATGAAGTGTTGGTTATAGTAGTTGTTGTTGCTGCTTGTATTGGCTGTGGCGGCGGTGACGTTGTTGACAGAGTTACTAGAGTGACTAGAAGTAGAGAATTGTCGTGTATGCTTGTTCCTCTTATCGCGTATTTTATTGCCGAGAGATGAAGTAAAACGCAATTTATCAAACTGAAAAATAAAAAGCAAAAACTAGTATTTGTATATGATTGTCAAACATAGCTCATATTTCATGTCCATTGAACAGTTTTGACGCTTAGAGGATCTATAATTGTCAAACCTAGCTCATATTTCATGTCCATTAGAACAGTTTTGACCCTTAGAGGATTTTATGATTGTCAGACATAGCTCACATTTCATGTCCATCGAACAGTGTTGACGCTTAGAGGATTTTATGATTGTCAAACCTAGCTCATATTTCATATCCATCGAACAGTTTTGACGCTTAGAGGATCTTATGATTGTCAAAATTGTTCACATTTCATGTTCATCGAACAGTTTTGACCCTTAGAGGATCTTATGATTGTCAAACATAGCTCACATTTCATGTTCATTGAACAGTGTTGACCCTTAGAGGATCTTATGATTGTCAAACATAGCTCATATTTCATGTCCATCGAACAGTTTTGACGCTTAGAGGATCTTATGATTGTCAGACATATCTCACATTTCATGTCCATCGAACAGTTTTGACTATTTGAGGATCAGTGTGAGACAGGTGTACCAAAAAATGAAAATCGTGTTCAAAAAAAGCAGGCGCTTAGTCTTGGAAATTCTGTTCCTCAAAGCGTTAAAAAGTTGAGAAGCAAAAGGCATGGAGAGAGGTATGGTAAGAGATCATGAAACATTTTTTGCGATCCCTAGACAAAAGAGGACAAAAGATTGCTGTACAACACTTCGTTATCATTTAATAAAAAAGTAATACAAATATAATTGATTTTAAAATATTGAACTAATTGGAGGCTACAATTTTTATTCTAATATTACACACGTATATACTAGAGATGCATCGGATATCCGCTTTCGCAAAAAATTTTTTACATACTCTTAACAACCTCATTCGCAGGTCATTTAAGTTTTAAAATCCGCAATCCAAAAATTTTCAAACATTTTTCTTTATTTTTAACGCAAATTTTTTTGTGGATTTTCCCAATATTTTCTTTATCCAAAATATTTATGAAATGTATTTCTTTATGATCATCTTCTCTTTAAATTTTCAAGTATAAAACGTGGGTTTGCTTAAAATAGCAATTATGGCATCATCATCCTCTAAAAAAATAAATCCACATTCGCTGGGATGTCAAATTTGATATCAGCATACGCGCATACAAAAAATTTCACATCCAATACAAATACCAAGGATGCATTTTTATTCATCGTTTTTATGCCACGATGGCTGGAGAGTCGGAACGAATGTGTCCGACTCCGACTCCGACTCTGTTTCCGACTTCTAGTACTTTAAAAAAATCGGACTCCCACTCCGACTGTAAATACTCTTGTTACAGCGCGTCTTATTATTTTGTATGAACACTACCTTCTTATATTGTTAGGTTTTTAGCGTTTTGAAGTGATATTAGAACTTGGAAAGAGAGCCCAGGGAGCACAAGCGTAGGTACAAGAGTGCATTAATAACATGAGTTGTAAAAGAGTGATGGAGGTCATGATTGCAATAAATAAGCTAAAATGTTCGACAAAAAAGGATATTTGTAAGAAAATTCAATTAGCAACAACAATACACTAACTAACCAATCAAAAGATCAAATTAAAACGGAAAAAAACGAGCGCCAATCGTGCTAACTACACAAACTTCACACATCAGCTGTCATGTGAGACAAAATTCCTAGCGAAACGATGCCTTCCTATC